>JAVTVY010013487.1:0-52507 GCA_036873755.1 Hanleya hanleyi
ACCGAGCCTACATCGAGACGCTGTTGTCGTACGGAGAAGATGCCAAAAAAACACACTTGCAAGCCTCGCTGTACTACAGGGATATCCCCGGAGCCATGGATGCGACCACCGTTGCCAATAATGGGTTCGGCCATCGCAGGCAGTTTATAACCCGTAGCACGTCCGTCGATATGATGGGACGACTGACGCCGATCTGTTCCTGCAAGACCGCTACATGATGAACGGTGTATCCATCAAGATCAAGTTGATCCGTTCCCCACCCACCTTCGCCTTGATGGCCGATGGAGATGCCCCCAATTACAAGATCGTCATACAAGATGCAGCTCTGTTTGTCCGTACGGTGGATTTGCAGCAGGCTGTGTTGGTGAGTCACATGGAAGCCTTATCGAAAAAACCAGCCCGACGCGTACAGACCAAGGTGTTCTCTGTGCCAGCGGGTACGATGATGGCCAATCGTGAAAATTTATTTCTAGGGGATCTCCCTAAACGTCTTACCCTGGCGTGTGTCACCAACACCAGTTTCAATGGACAGTGGGGTGAGAATCCGTGCAACTTTCAACATTTCAACATCAACTTTTTGGCACTGCACGTGGCCGGCCATCAAATCCCAGCCCGTCCGTTACAACCGGATTTTGGTAACCAGCACTATGAGCGGAGCTACCAGCCACAGGACAAAACAATCAGGACGAAGGAAATACCATCACTGGACGAGACTTTGCCCGTGTGTACACTTTGTTTGCATTCAACCTCACCCCAACCTTGGAACACGATCATCAACTGGCCTTGCTCAAGAAAGGAAACTTACGGTTGGAACTGCGTTTCTCCGTCCCTCTACTCCATACCATTAACGTGATTTGCTCCGCCGAGTTTGATAACGTCATCACCGTGGATCAGCAAAGAAACGTCCTGTGTGACTACGCCAGCTAGAGTCATGGATACGGAACAGCTGATCGCAATACTCCAGCGAGATCCTCGGGTACCCTTTCGAGGTGTGTTCCACGCAATGTGTTTCCCACCACTCCAACCACCCCGGCGGCCTACATCCTGAATACAGACCCTCGTACTCGACCCGGTGAACATTGGGTGGCTGTGTACGTGGACGCCCTGAGCCAAGGCGAATACTTTGATTCCTACGGACTTGCACCCCTGCATCCCGATTTGGTGAAGTTCATGGACGAATCTACTACAGTGTGGCGTTGGAATACTAAAAGATTACAAGGACTCTTGAGTAGTGTATGCGGACAGTACTGTGTATTTTATCTCACTCACCGGAGTAGAGGACATTCTATGCAAACGATCATACAGATGTTTGATGATTATTCTCAAGACGAAGACCGTGATGTACTCGTATACGACTGGACTGCCTCTCGTTTTAATGTGCATGCTCCATTTCTCGGGTTGTCTTAATTTATTCAGTGCACCGCGTGGTGTTCTTATTGTCGTTATGACGTTGTTGTTCTGACGTTTATTGATGTTCATTAAAAAAATTCATGAAAAAACACAAGTGACGTTTTGACTTTTTTATTCAGGTGAACAAGAATGTATAGAATATGTACAAAGAATACAGTAGATGTGTAAAACTGTCACGAGTAGGATTCGAACCCACGTCCTGCATTGCGCAGACCAGCACGTAGGACTGGCGCCTTAGACCACTCGGCCATCCTGACTTTTACAGTTATCGTGTACGCTATTTTGACAGTTATAGTTTTAACTCGTTGTATCATGAGAAGTATATCAAATGTCATAGTTTCACAAGTCCAGGTAAGTGGTACTGATGCCATCGGGAAGGACTTTCCGCTTGGGGTAGAAAAATGTGAAGGCATCTCCTTTCTGGATGAACGTTCGCATCTGGTGGTCCACGACCCGAAATCCTCTGTTAGTCCCACTCTCCCACTCGCACTGGCCTGATTTTGCAGCACGTTCAGGTACAAGGCCGGATCGCACCGGTTCACCCCTTTGCAGCTAAACTTATTGGTTTCCGCTCCACCGTAACAGTAATACGTCTTCGAGAAGAGAGAAATCATGGCATCGCCACTCCACTCCAACTTGAAGAGGCACGGCGTTCGCTTGTCGTACTGGTAATGGTCACGTCGAGGTAGCCACTGGTCCCGTTCCGCCTCATATTGTGCACGTAACTCGGGTTTGACAAGGGACTCCCAATCCGCATTAGACACGGCCATGTAAGCAGAGTCTGTATCCATCTCCATGAGTTGCCAGTCTGATGGATTAAAATACACACCCATGAAATCATATAAAGACTGGAGCGTCCTCAGCTTGGCCACCTGGTATACCATACATCCAATTTGGAGGGGCAGGTTGTAATGGATAGTCCTTTTGGCTGAGCTGACTTCATACGTATCGTCATCGATGACCTCGACGGACCGAAACAGGGGAGAATTCACCTTTTTGCGGGCTTGTTTGGTAGTACAGATATTCACGTTCATGTGCTTGTCTTGGTTAGTCACCGTTTTGCCATAATAGCCATTGCCCGTCAATTTCCACGATTCCCCGATGATGGCCTTACTCGGATCTTGATCGCCTTGACGACGGGTAGACGTCACGATGTCGGCATTCCCCGCAAAACAGGCGTTGGGTACGTACTGTAAGACACGCGCGTGACTTCCAGGCCGTGGCTCATGTACCACTGTAGTAGCGGAGTGCCCAGCAAGATTTTCTCTGCCCACATACTGCCAATCAACATCCGTCGAGGTCGAGGCAGACACTCGTGTTGCTCAGCATAGGCACCCATGGTGTCTCCAATGTCATCCCGACCCACCTGTGTGTTTTTAAAGATGGGTGGGCACTGGGCGAAGAGTGACTTGAGAGTGTCGGGAAGATGCAGGTCGCATTCCACAAAGCCATAGAGGTCTCCGGATCGAATGGCGTCGAACATCTGTCAGGAGTCGCCGACGAATGAGAGGGTACTCGCGCGCTTGAAGGAAGCGGCGTAAATGTGGGAGGGCCTGGCACATTGTGTAAAATTCACACTCCCACATTTCGATGAGGTGGTATCCCATCTCTTTGATGTATTCCCCGTTCTCCTGGACTTCTTGCCGTAATTCTTCCGCCGATTTCCCACGTCGTTCGTTGAAGCGTCCAGCGCTGAAATGACATTTGTGGCCGTGCCAATAGCAGCCGTAAAATTGAAATACGGTGGGTGTTCTGCCCACAGGGGCAAACCCATCGACGGGGAGTCGGCAATCTCCTATCCGCTTCTCTGTGGCGTTAGTCTGATGGCGTATAGAAATTCCCCGTCGATAGGCTTCCCAGTCCAACCACTGGTCGGCGAGATGTTTGTAGGGTGTACGTTGCGGTCTGAAATGCTGACCTTCCGCCAACCAGCGCGTATAATGACCGCTGGGCATGGGCTGGGCAGAAGACCACAGATACAGGGCATTGGCATCGAATCCGATGATTTTGGCACAGGGTTTCCCACCTGGAAGTGTGGTGACTTCCTTCTCGTGGCAGCGATGAAAAATAAGACTGGGCCCGCCGACGATGTTCCGCTTTAAACAATCGTACATGTCCTCGTCTTTTTGCTGTATCAGCGAGACGTAAGTGGGGCAATCTTGAAAGAGATGGCGTAGAGCCAGACCCGGTAAACTCAAGCACTCCTTGAATATGTCGACGTGCATTTGGTCCCGAAAGAGTTGAACCATTTTCTGGGCCGCTTCGAGGAAAGGAACCACATCTAAGTTATAATACCATATCAGGAAATCTCGCAAGGTCTGCATATGTTGGTCGTTCCATATCTGCTGTAGTTCCTGGTACGTTTCTTCCGAACATTCCACTTGCTTCAAATCGTCAAAGAAAGCGTCCCTGTGTTTCCTCCAAGCGGTCGAGCGTCGATATATACGTATACGGGAACCTACCTTTGGTTTGTGCACAGTCATACGCCTTCACCCACTGATCATAGCTATAATTTGGAGCTAAGTAGTTCCTTACATCCAGGAAATGGAGTGACATGGTAGTGAGGGCCATATGATTATTGATCTTTTTGATGACGGACTTGATGGTATTAGCCTGGGCCAAGTAAGGGTAGAGAAATTCCTTCACCACGTTCAGATCGTATCGCCCCGAGTTGAAGCCGAGCACAGGTAACTGGCCTAGGTACTGTAGGAAGCGAGCTTTCAATTTCTCCGCATACGGCTTAGGTAAAGATACATCCTGCGGCTGAATGTTATCCGGCTCCGATTCTGACTCCGACTCTGGCTCTTCATCATCGCTGAAAGACACGCCGGGTATAGGAATCCGGTCGTGCAGTTAGTCCGGTACGTCCTGGAACTTGGACACCAACAATTCCGTACTGGCCGTCATGGGAGTCCCCCGACGACACGAAACAGACGGGCGCAGCGTCATAGCCGGGTACTTTGGCGGAAATGCTCACACTCAGGGGAATATGGCGCTGCGTCCACTGCGTTTTCGTTGAGAACATGTCCATGGGTTCCAACAGGGCCTCGAAATCGTAACACGCGCGGTAGGGAAAATAGCGCTGCTCAATGGGAATGTCGGTGCCTTCGTCTGCCAGTTCCTCGAAAATGGTGGAACTATTATGGTACACGCCGCCAGGAAATTTTCGCTTCACAGTATTGTCACAAATTTTCTCGTGCTGATGTAAGTCATGAGACCGTTTGAACATCCGATGACATTGAGTACAACTGGAGGATTGAGCGTACAGGCTCATATTGTAGATCAGGGAAAAATGACTCACCCCACCGTGGTCAAACACATTGACTTTCATCGTAGAAGCACACCGTTCTGTTGAGCGATGAACCAATTCAGCCACAAATATGTCATCCTCGCGTAGTAAACAGTATACAAAGATATTCACCTGGGACAACGATTCCACGACATCCAAATACTGAAGGGGACTCCCCGGAACCGTCGCGGGTCTATGTCTTGCGCCTCTAAATACTCTTCCCAATAACCATCTGCCATTGTATCACAAGTCTGGGGATCACACTCGTCCAAATGAATCGCCAAACACCGAAACAGACATTTCCGGTCTTTGTAGGGCCCATTTTTACCCGTTGTTAAAGCATACAGTCCTTTTCGATGGAGCAGCCAAGGCGGAAGAATAACAGGAGCGCCGATGGGATGATCTCTCAATTTGGTGACGAAAAATATAACGTTCGTGACCATTTCCACAATCCATTTGGTGTTAGGACGTTGCAAGCGCGCCCACTCCAACGGATCCAAAGTAGTGAGTTGCTCGATGAGTGGCTCCAGAGAAATAGCATCCGTCAACGTGAATGGTTGGTCAAACACATAGGTATTATTACTGAGATAATAATACCGTAACTGGTCCGTCTCTTTGTGCCGTAAAATGTACCCAAATGTGATATTCAATTTGAACGCTGTCACTTGGTCTGTAAAAATACTCTCGGCATAGGTAGGAAGATGCGTGAGGTCCTGCAACCGGAAATTATACAAGTCCAATATACGACGGTGACGGTGAAAACAATGGCGTATCGTGTTCCAGTGACGTCGATAAATCTCACTCACACGCTCGTCTTCGGGCAAGGCATCAGCCGGAGGCGCTCCTGGATCCCCTGGAAAATCTTCTCCACGTCTCATGCTGCGGTGAGGCTCAGGCAAGTAGCTCCTCTCGTCAGAGTGGTTCAGGCTGGTCAGGCAGGCTGGTGAAGCAGTCCAATGGTAGCAGCAATGCCCTAAAAAATCCCCACTTTTATACACCTACATAGAAGTGCCCGGATGCAGGCGCGGACGTGAGCGAACAGACACGGACGTCACCGAAAAGACACGGACGTCACCGAAAAGACACGGACGTCACCGAAAAAACACCCACAGTCAACTCACCACATACAATCGCCCCCTCAAGACCCTCATACATACCACGATGCAGGCGCAGACGTGAAGTGCCCGGATGAAAGACACGGACGTCACCGAAAAAAACACATACAACTCGCCACATACAGTCGCCCCCCTCAAGACCTCCTCATACATACCCGAAAAGACACGGACGTCACCGAAAAGACATGAATGTCCCCGAAAAGACACGGACGTCACCGAAAAGACACGGACGTCACCGAAAAGATACGGACGTCACCGAAAAGACACGGACGTCAGCGAAATTGTGGAAAAACCCCACAGACAGGTCAGTACATGTCCTATCATGTTCACAGGCACGCCCCATTCACCCAGACCGGAGGTGACGTCATACCTGCGCACAACACTCTCGCGCACACTCACCCCACAATTCCTGCGCATGCGCAGTGACGAGCCAAAGGCTCCAAATGTGGTATATATACTACTATAAGGTGTTAAAAATGTTACGTTCTCGTAAGCACAAAATCTTGGACCTTTCTTTGGATTGCTAGCTACGAATTGGGACCAAGGCAAACAACCTTGAAATTTGAATCAGTGTAATTTCAGATGTATGGACGTATATTGAAGTCCCTTGGGCTCTTGTTTATGTAGAGGTCCCCAGAATTTATTTAAAACTCGTGATGTGAAATGGCACATACCGTTGCATTTTGACATAGTTACAACTGTTGATAACTATATTTTAGTCTGAAAAAGTAGAAAGATTTTTGAAGTTCAATTTCTACATCCCTGCAATATGGCACGTCCCAAATTTTCATATCTAAGTAAAATGTTGTGTTCTGGTGCATTTTGACAATATTTAGACTGAAGATATGTAATGATGGCTCAAATGAAAATGATTTGCCCGTGTCATCTGTCCGTCCGTCCGTCCGTCTGTCTTTCTGTCTGTCTGTCTGTGTCCGTCCATATTTCTTGTCATACCACATATGCAGCTGGTGGTGGATCAGAAGCCCAATGAAAATGACTGACCTTTCCCTATTTTATCAAGTTCAAATTTAGCATTAGCAATAATTTTTAAAGGAATGGAGATAGGCTCTCCAAATTCATAATTCATGTACAATTGGTGACTGACTTGGAGCCTATCCCAGTTGACTGAACGAATTTTTTTAAGGTTACATACTGTATACAATCTCGGTAAACTCAGATATAATATCACGGTTAAAATCTTTATGTTCAAACTTTCGTAGCGAAAACAAAAGTGGCAATTTGAAATTTTATTTTTATTCTGATATTCGATTTTTTCGTGTCGGCGGGCCTGCGAAACACAAAATAAAGTTGGTGTTGCCTCACACTGGGTTTCGCCCATTGACAGAGAAATCGCTTCTCAGAGGCACTACTACCAGGGATGATTCCCGATTGCTCATCCCCAGGGGTATGTGCTCCACCCTTTGTCCCACCCCCAAAAAAAACATTGCCACATCTGATAGGGAGTGTGCCCAAACTGGTGAGATCTAAAGCCCTGTGAGTATCAAATTATGTGTTACACGTGTATCCGGGGGAATGTTCTTCTCACGTGTTTCACACGAGCTTTCGTTTCCCCTTCATTTTCATAAGATAATTAAAATAATGAATGTAACAGATCTAAAGAACGCGCGAATGTTCGTCTGTGTTCATTGGTGAAACAATTAGACATATCTCTGGAACACTTGAAATTAGACATATCCCTGGACGACTTGAAGAACACGGCATGCAGACGAAACCCCATCAGACAAAACCCCCAACAGACAAATCCTCCACATTAATTGTAAAATAAGAAACAATGCAAATATAGGCATTATATAAATTCATCACATATTGAATACAAGTGATGAATCAAATGCATCGCTTTTAAGCAATAGATGTATATGAATAATAACAGTTGTATTCATCACATTTGCCTGTCTGACCTTATGGATATTGGATGGTGGATGTCTATGAATGTCTTCAATAAATTATGAAAATGAATAAATATATATATATTTTTTTATTCAAATCTTTTAAATATTTTTCCTAAATATTTTGTATTTCATCTTTGACTCAAATGAAGTCATCCCCTTTGAGTTCAAGCCGAGTTACTACAGTTTTTAATTTTCTACCATACCCTGATCTCTATATGACATAGAAAAAGTTTCTTCAGCGTCAGGTGGATATAATATGTCAAGTCAAGATCCTTGTACGTCATAGAATAGTGCAGCTTACACTGCAAACTAACGTCACAGGACCTACGAAGTAGGGTTTGCTATGATTTAAGTGTGTACTCGAGAGATGACTTGGGGGCCCTATGTGCTACCGTGAGAGAATTTATATAGCAGTGTCTAATTGACAGTGGGTACTATTAACTTTGCCAGATGTCACCGCTGGTGCGTCATTAGCGTAGCAACTATTATCGCCCTCAGTCCCTTTTACCCTGGACAGTTATCAGCCCAGCAGTACAGCACGAGGTCACCCATCCAAGTCTTGACCGGGCTCAAAGTCGCTTAACTTCGATGATTTTACGAGAACCGGTGTGTCGTGATATGCCGTATCTGGGAACCTTCAAAAGGCACAGTGAAACATACAGCGAAGGGTTTCCGATGGATATGACGGTGCACTCGCTGAGCCATCAATAAATAATTAAAAAAATAATTATAAATCAAGTTTTCATCAGAATTCGGTCACCTCAGAACTTGCTCGTAGCAATGCCCTAATGCACATTCATGCCAAAAATCAAGGTTCTAATGTCAATGGTTCTCCTTATTTTGCTGACGAAATGATTCGAATGGACTGACTGACTGACTCACTCACTCACTGACTCACTTATTACCAGACAATGTAGCCTACTTCGTAGGAAAAGAATGTGTTTTGAAACACGACTTCATGGTTTGAGAAACCCAGGTTTCGGTATTTCAAAACACTGCAGCCTGGTTTCAAAACTTGTGTCTTTCGAAACACCGATGTTTGGGTTTCCTACAACTTGACGGTTTACAAGCGAATCCTTCTGGGATTTTGAAACACTATGGTTGGGTTTGAAGACCGACGTGTTTCAAAAAACAACTTTTCGCTTTCCCGCAAATTAATCGGAGTGTGTCGAAACACCACAAAATAAAATTCAGTTTTTCAAGAAACTGATGCGTACCGGTGTGCTGCAATAGAGTGTCCTGGTGACCAGTATCCCATTTCCTATCTTTACTGTACACGAACAGTGTCCCCCCATATTTGCGCGAATGGTGAGGAGTGTCTTACCTAGGTTAAAGTATACGACCCGGACATTCTATGCTCACGGACACTCTTAGCCTCCACACCGGTACCCAGCAAACTTGAGAGGTGGAGTCAAAAGATTGAAAACGTAAACGTTATTTGTACCTTTAAGATCAGAATGTAAATACTATAGTGTGCAATGAATCGGTTGAGGTTTTTTTTGTCTTTTCTGGCTGTTAGAACATTACACACGCTTCCTAGGGGAGATCGTGGCTATAGTTGTTACACATTGGTTATTTTTATGCCTCTATAGGTCGGAACAAACGGGTTAGCGCTCCCATCTCCATGGTGAAGAAAGTAAATTACTTGTTAACGACGACGTAGAAAACGTCCATGTTATAGTCGATAAAAAAATTTCTAACAATTAAAAATATGTAACAAGTTTTCAGCCGCTGTGGTCTATCTGTTTGTGATTATTTTCAGAAAACAATTCCTTTTTATTAGGTGCGCATTGAATATGATCGAGTGCACCAAATATTAACAGCATTGAACACGTTGATCATAAAAGGGAGATTGAGACGAAACAGCACCACAGGCGCGGCGGAAGCAATTTAAAATTGGGAGTGCAAAATCGGGGATGGGACCGAGAGAGAAATTTTGAAAATCTAGTCTCCATTTTACGCACTCTAACGCATGTTCATGGAAGATCTTAGGCTGATATGTTCAGAATTTCCGCCTTTCTAACTCTAGAACAATGAGAGCTTTTGAGTGTTAATCTGAGCGTTGGAGGCCGTTACTATCCATAAAAACAAGCGTATACCGAAAACGCGCACAGTCGACATTCAACCGTCAACATGAGTTATACATGCTCTTAGTGCTAAAACGCACGTTCACCAGACATTACGATATGATGCGACAACAGAAGATTGAGATTGAAGACACCGAGGAGCACACTGAGGCCGATGCTGAGAATATGCCAGCTGATTCCTAAACAAAGACTGCTGAGAGCGTCTACTGATACGGAGACTTCAGATAGTCAGCCTACACCAAAGGAAAGCCTGAGTGAGGAAGAACCTACCTTCTGGTATCGTATTGTGCATGAATAGTAGAATGTAAATAGACAGTTCGAGGATAGGGAAGCCGGGAAGCCGATGTCGTCATAAGTAGGTCGATGTGACGTCATAAATAGGTCGAAGTCGTGCGGTGCTCGTCTATTTATAGTGTCATGAACATAGCTCCAGGGGTTGTAGGTCAACATCTGTTCACCGGACCGTGACAATAGCCTGAGGTGTTTGCGGTGTTCTATGTCTGCTCAGCGGACCGTGTCTATAGCTTTTTGCGGTGATCGAGGTTATGGTATATTTATGGAGCCATACTTATAGCCTGAAGGTGCGGTGTTCATCATCTATATATAGACCTATAACCCGGAGGTGCGGTGTTGTATTTCAACGTCTGTCCACCGAACCGTGACTATAGCGTGAGAAGTGCTACGGTGTTCCATATCTGTTCAGCGGTCCGTGTCTATAGTTAGCGATGGAGTAATGAAAGCCTGCGGCTAATTCGGGAATTTTGCGTATAGAACACGGTGATTACGTTCCGCACCACTCGACTTCTCATCTTACACCTCTGGTAATCAATCAAACTATGAATATACTCGAAGTCTATAGTTAGAAAAAAGGGGGTCAAACTCTTAGCAATTACCATTGGTTTAGACATTAGCAAATGAGAGAGCTATACATCCTTTGAAAAATAAGAAAAAATTTATCCGAGAGCTGAGTTTGCATCTATTTTGTAACATTTAAAAACCAGGTCTCTCATTCTGACGGGTATAAATACACACGAGCGTCGCATCGTGCATCATATCTAGCGGACCTAGCTTCCCTCAGAGGCAAAACTTCTTTCCAATCGTATGCACAGTGGAATCCATCGGCGGAAGTCTCCATCGGACGAAGACGTATCATAGGGTAAGCCTATTCCACTACATTTTATGCACTCGACACCTCGCACATAGAGATTCACACCAAGCGATTAATATGCATTATTACATTCCAAACATGGCGAAGAGGTACCATTTCATACATTATGCCCTAAGTTAACTATGTAGAACACTGAACTGTGAAAGAAATGAACATAAGATTCCATCAAAATTAATGGTGCTCGTAAAGATTTTATTTCCACATCAGAAAACATATGTTATCTACACCCGCGATGGGCTGATATAAAGGTTCAACATTCAGTGACTAGTCATTCATGTTGTGCTCGTTTCTTCCTATGGTTAAACAGACATAACTCGCTTCCTACGGATAAATTTAATTGTCAGAACAGGCATTTAATTATCCACATATTGACATCGTGCTGTCGATATAGGTAAATTGTTAAAATATGTGGCTAGAGCTTCAATATTTTGTTTCCGACCAAAAGAAAAAAAGATTTAAATTTTTTTTTTTTAAATTTTCAGTGTTTTTTTTATTTTGTACGTTTTCAGCGGGCGTGTAGGTAGAATGGGATGGAGACCTCATAGCGTTATAACGATACCGAAGTCTATAGCGTTTCATGTATAAAATGAGAATGGATGAATCGAGTTTACCGGGCCTGTATCAACCTGACAGGGTTATAAACATTTTCCTATCCCAGGACGACCAAAATCGGTCGAAAGATTGAGGAGGATATTCCGAATACGATGGCAACCATTTTGAGCGGAATATAGGTCAACCGCAATGACGTCGATAATATGGAAAAGTCTCTATATCTCGGAAAAGGGAGGGGATAGAGAGTTGAAACGCACTGCTTTGGATACATAAGAAAGAAGCGCATCGTTTAATGGCCATGGTGGCGTCATAGTAACATCACGGTATGATTTCGACCGATTTTGAAACTTACACCTTTGAATATTTTGAAACAATGCGATTATAGCCGCATCTCATATCGGCGTTATTATTTCCACAATATTTCAGCGAACAACATGGACGATTCCAGTCTCGATTCCTTTACCGATGTTGAATATCTTAACGCTTGGGCTGAAAGATATGGACGTTCGAACGATGATGCCGTCAACCTTCGACGAATTCAACTGCGGGCGGAATCACTCGGTCGTCTCGTCCCCAACACAACGGCCACCAGAATCCAGTGCGATCTTTGCACTAAAACATTTACCAGTAGGAGGAACATGCAACAGCACAAACGCAGGAACCACGGCGGTCATTACCTGTATATGGCGAGATTCTGCTGGTGGACGTTTCGTCCCCGAGGCCCGCCCCCTGTACAGACCTTTTGGTCTTTGATATATGTTGGCATTTGTGGGAAGTTGATGCCACAAATCACAAATGTGTTAATCGCCGTCATTCACATCTGACGACGATACAGCTCACCAATCTCCAATGTACGAGTTGTCACAGCGAAACAGCTCACCAATTACCAGTATACGAGTTGTCAGAGCATTTCCATCATAGCTCTCTAGATGTGTATCTAATACCGCTTATGCCGGTGCTAGGGGCCGTGTGGTCATATCATCCAAGTTGCCACATGAACAGGTACAATAAAAGCGTACCTGAGATACAACACATATCACGAATCGTTAGATTCTTGGTATGTGCTTTAGAATAGGTTAACCAGAAGACTATTCTGTGAAGTCATGTGACGCAGTCAGTATGTCGGCACCTCTGCCCACTTCCCTTATATGTGTTGTAATTACAGACTAATCTTTTGTGTTAATCGCCGTCATTTACATCTGACGACGATACAGCTCATCAATCTCCAATGTACGAGTTGTCACAGCGAAATAGCTCACCAATTACCAGTATACGAGTTGTCAGAGCAAATCAACGTCACAAAACATTGTTGCAGAAACTTATAAAACAGGGCTATTCCACCAAGCGCCTCCACTCAAAGTTTCTCAAATTTGGCGATACATATCGCATGCTGATAGCAAAATACGAACGTAGCGCGCAAGATCTATGGCGCTACGTTTCGTAACTTGTGTCTAATTCCGCTTAACCCGGGGCTAGGGGCCGTATGAACCCATGTACTTCAAGATCCTCATGGTACTCATATGAACAGTCACAATCAAAGCGTGACTGAGATACATCATTCTTTAGATGACGACTTTACAACGAATATTATGGATTAAGAATACTGATCAGCGATACGGATGTGATATTTTTGGAACATCATGATGTCTTGCCGGCATCATTGAAAACTGTTGACCGCTTCTCTCTTGCAGGAAACAAGCCTATGTTTATGTATACTATGATTGTCTTTTTGAATTTGGTGCTAATACTGTTATGTGGAAAATGGAATAGGTCTTTGGATTATGGACGCGGATATTCTCTAATGGACGACGGCTGGATTATGACTGACGGACTAGACGCTTGTAATTTCCATCATAGCTCTCTAGATTTGTATCTAATATCACTTATGCCGGTGCTAGGGTACCACAGGCATTTGATAAGGGTCAGTATAAGATGGGTATCTCAGTAATATCCTAATTATCCGTGGTAGTTATGTATCTACATATATGGATCCCACCAACTAAGGTCGCAGACAAGGTACCGCACTGTCCATTACAACCCGAATTTAGATAGAAATTTCCGAGGGAAAAGTCACAGTTCATACTTTGCACATGCCTTTTATCCAATAAATGATGTTTGTTGAACATACCTGCTGCGTTGATTTTAATTATTTACTGCAACAAAAAGATGTATTTCATGTAACTCGAATAAAAGCGTACCTGAGATACAACACATATCACGAATCGTTAGATTCTTGGTATGTGCTTTAGAATAGGTTTACAAGAAAAGTATTCTGTGAAGTTCTATGACGCAGTCAGTATATCGGCACCTCTTCCCACTTCCCTTTATATGTGTTGTAATTCACTGTTGTGTGCTGTATGCTGTAAAACGTTCTTCCGACCGGATAGACTAGAAGAACACCAGCATGTTCAGTCGAGGAAACGCCATGCGGAAACAACCAGCCATGACGGGGTGAAATGTCAGAGGAAAAACGGTAAGTGTAATATTCATTATTACAGGAAGTTACTTTGGTAACATAATTTTCATGGACATTCGAAGTTCAAGTCGTAAGAAGGAGCACTATAACCATCTATACCACCAGACACTCCACATAATTAATCTACTCACAGCGATTAAACCAGCACTGCACTTACTATATGTCGCTAGCGGTCATCAGTTATACGTTTCACCACTCTGGTATATATTTATTTTAATCAGATCAACTTGCGATGGCATCTTGTTCGTCATCCTATGGTTCAGATTTCCAGCCAGCGCAAAATACAGGTAAATTACCGGGGATACTAACGACTAACGCTAGGGTCGATTAGCTATACCTCTCAACCCAGAGGAGAGGAGAAACTAATAGTTCAGGTCGACTAACCCACGCTTGAATTTTAACTATGCGCATTTCGATAAATAAATATCGAATAGCATAACATACGAATAGCAAATATATAGCATCGCTTGAATTTTAACTATGTTCTTTTCGATAATCATGGTTATATAGCATAACTTCGAGATATGTTCGCGAAGGAAACTTTACTACCGACTTCATGAAAGTAGCTCGGGGGCTTGTAGTTGATTTAACGTGACGATTATAAAATATGTAACATTCACAATTATATCTCCAGGTCAATCCGCTCGACTAGCCAAATGTGACTGGTGCGGGAGATTCAAGTGTTTGCTGCCCGGAAAACAGTTCTGCGAGGAGTGTTCTAGCCGAGGTCGTGAGTGTTCTTCCTGCCATCGACCACTACCCGAGCGATTTTACACCAGCCACCAGCAGCATTGCAACAGTTGCCACGGTAAACAGTCGGGAGGGGCGAAATCATCGTCGTCCGCGCTGAACGGAACTCTTCACACCCACACTATTCCACCTACTACAAGCGTCTAGTCCGTCATCCATAATTCAGCCGTCGTCCATTAGAGAATATCCGCGTCCATAATCCAAAGACCTATTCCATATTCCGTATAACAGTATTAGCACCAAATTCAAAAAGACAATCGTAGTATACATAAATATAGGTTTGTATCCCGCAAGAGAGAAGCGGTCAACAGTTTTCAATGATGCCGGCAAGACAAAATGATGTTCCAAAAATATCAAATCCGTATCGCTGATCAGTATTCTTAATCCATAATATTCGTTGTAAGGTCGTCATCTAAAGAATGATGTATCTCAGTCACGCTTTGATTGTGACTGTTGATATGAGTACCATGAGGATCTTGAAGTACATGGGTTCATACGGCCCTAGCCCCGGGTTAAGCGGAATTAGATGCTCATATGAACGACCAGTTAAGACTTTCTACATTTTATTAATAGCAACGAAAACGCAGTTCGTCAACTGCTGACGACAACGTTAAACGAGCAACGCGGAATCAAGTGGTACGTCTCACCAGCATGTCGAAGAAGTACTCTTCCCCAAGCAAAACAAGTACTGAAAAACCTCAATTCGCAAGAAGTTCTTGCAAATCTCCGGAGTAAATTCGTCATTGTCCCAGCAGACAAAGCTCCAAATAATATAATATTCATATGTAAATATTACTATTACCAGGTGCTGGTTAAAGAATTGACTGTAGACCTATCATCATCAAATACGTCTACTTACTCCCAAACTTCCTTTACTCTGGAAGATTTATTTAACAATCACAAAACGTTTCTCAGGGAAAGAGGTATTTGTCTTCCAACCAATCATAACGACATACCAAAAGTATACTGGACTCCCAAAATGCATAAATCACCATACAAAGCTAGATTCATAGCTGGTTCTAGAAGCTGCACCACCAAGCTTCTTTCAACCCTATTGACGAGGGCCCTTCAGGAGGTAAAAGCATTTTGGGAAAGATATTGCGCCACTATTTCTAAAAACTCTGGCGTTGAATGTATGTGGATATTAAAAAACTCAAAATATCTTACGGAGGAACTTGATGCTAAAGGTCACATACCGTACAGACATGTATCCACATGGGATTTCGCGACTCTCTATACTACAATCCCTGATCAGGAACTTATTGACCGTCTAAGTTCATTAATAGTATCTGTGTTCAAGAAAACTGATCGTAGATATATTAATGTCGGAAGCCATAAAGCATTCTTTAGCTCTACTACATACAAGAGATATCATTCATGGGAGGTTTCTTTGTATATAGAGTTGCTTGAATTTCCAATTAAAAATATCTATGTGAAATTTGGCAACACAATATATCCACAGCATATAGGTATTCCAATGGGTACTAATTGCGCACCCCTGTTGGCTGACCTGTATCTGTTCTCTTATGAATATGACTATATGCAGGCGCTTTACATTCAAAGCCCGTTCCTTCTCATTCACCAAACGGTATATAGACGATCTTCTCGCTGTGGATAATCGCTATATAAATGACGCAAGGATATATATCCACCTTCACTGGATTTAAAGGAAACTACAGACAGCGCTACAGGCACATCATATTTAGATCTATATCTCTGCAAAAATGAAGCGGGCAGTCTCTCTCGTCGACTTTATGACAAAAGAAATTACAATTACAATTTCGACATCGTAAACTATCCCTTTCTGGACAGTAATATTCCAGTGGGACCTGCATATGGCGTATACATATTTCGTCTAGTAGCATTTGCTAGATCCTGTGTTAATTGTGACGATTTCAATCAACGTCACAAAACATTGTTGCAGAAACTTATAGAACAAGACTATTCCTCCAAGCGCCTCCACTCAAAGTTTCTCAAATCTGGCGATACATATCGCATGCTCATAGCAAAATATGAACGTAGCGTGCAAGATCTATGGCGTTACGTTTCGTAACTTGTGTCTAATTCCGCTTAACCCGGGGCTAGGGGCAGTATGAACCCATGTACTTCAAGATCCTGATGGTGCTCATATGAACAGTCACAATCAAAGCGTGACTGAGACACACCATTCTCTAGATAACGACTTTAGAACGATTATTATGGATTAAGAATACTGATCAGCTATACGGATTTTATATTTTTGGAACATCATGATGTCTTGTCGGCATCATTGAAAACTGTTGACCGCTTCTCTCTTGCAGGAAACTGGCCTATGTTTATGTATACTATGATTGTCTTTTTTGAATTTGGTGCTAATACTGTTATATGGATATGGAATAGGTCTTTGGATTATGAACGCGGATATTCTTTAATGGACGACGGCTGAATTATGAATGACGAACTAGACGCTTGTATCCCTACAACTCCGCCTCGCTCGAATGAACAGTGAGGGTGAGACCATTTACTCCGAACCCCTGTTCAGAAGTCTTAATTTCGTTAGCACAAACCTATCTCAGCGCGAACAGCAGCTCGCCGAGGCCTTCGAAAAAATACATTCTAGCTTCCATGAGTATCAACGAGAGGGAAGCGCGTGGGTCTTGGACGAAATTATTCACCTACAGGTGCATATCGCACAATATGTGCCCTTTCAAGGCAGTAACTATATTCCCACACCACAGAATCTGCGTAAAAAGACGGCGATTGTCAATCTGCAGAACACGGACCAGTTTTGCTTTCTCTGGTCAATTCTAGCGGCCT
Organism: Hanleya hanleyi; assembly: GCA_036873755.1. Taxonomy (NCBI): domain Eukaryota; kingdom Metazoa; phylum Mollusca; class Polyplacophora; order Lepidopleurida; family Hanleyidae; genus Hanleya; species Hanleya hanleyi. Next base: position 17,554 of record JAVTVY010013487.1, read on the forward strand.
TACACCCCGCGAAGTATCACCCGGATCGGATTCAACATTTTAAACCGTACTTGAACGAGTTAAACATCGATGGAATCGATTTTCCTATACCCCTATCTCAAATATCGAAGTTCGAAGCTCGTAACGACATTTCCGTGAGCGTGTTCGGTTATGACCAAGGGATTTTCCCCCTGCATATAAGCGAACAAAAGTCCGACAGACCTGTCGAACATGAGCCGATTGTTGGGGGATCGTACAAAACATGATGGTACTCAATTCTACTGCAATTATTGTTTGCACGGGTTTTCTTCTCGGCAATTGTTAAACGATCACATTCCTCACTGTTCTCGACATGGCCCGCAGCGAATCAGACTGCCGGAAACCCCCGAAGAACAGTGGCTGGAATTCAACAATATCAAGAAACAGTTACGCGTTCCGTTTATCATTCACGCCGATTTTGAATGTTTTACGCGTAAAATTCACTCCGAATCAGGGGCTACCACAAAATACGAGCATCACGAACCGTCCGGGTTTTGTTATACCGTAGTGAGTACAATACGCGAACACAGTAAGCCCGCTGTGGTATATAGGGGTCCCGATGTCGTAGAAACTTTACTGGAAAAACTCGCAGAAGAAGATAAACGAATCTGCCAATTATTAGAGTGTGTCAAAGCTATGCTGATAACTAGGGAGGAGGAAAACTCTTTTAACGCGGCGACGCATTGTCATATCTGCGACAAAGAACTAGGCGCCGACAGGGTACGCGATCATTGTCACTTGACGGGAAAATACAGGGGTCCGTCTCACAAACAGTGCAACTTACAGTATAGGTTCAGGAGGTCTACCAAGCGAGAAAAGCGTCAGTTTTTTATACCCGTCGTTTTGCATAACACTAAGGGCTATGACGGCCATCTCATCTGTAGTGTTATGGGAAAATTCAAGGGTGTGAAAATAACGTGCATTCCGAATAATATGCAGAAATACATCTCCTTCTCTCTGGGTAATTTAAGGTTCCTCGATTCCCTACAGTTTCTGAATGCCTCCCTCGAAACTCTAGTCGACAACATGTCTGAGGAAGGCGCTGAAAAATTTCACCAGCTCGGGCAACATTTCCCGAACCCTAGCCATCAGCGTAAAATGTTGAGAAAGGGAGTCTACCCCTACGGCTATATGTCCGCCGAAAGTAAATTTTCGGAACGCCAACTCCCTCCCAAAGAAGCGTTTTACAACGATCTCCGCGAAGAGCCTATTTCCGACCAAGACTATACCCACGCGCAGTCGGTATGGTTGGAGTTTGGAATTCAAACTCTAGGGCATTACCACGACCTCTATCTGAAATCCGATGTCTTGCTACTAGCCGATGTATTCGAAAATTTTCGCAACATTTGCATGAACTACTATCATCTCGACCCGGCCCACTATTATACCTCACCCGGTCTGTCATGGGACGCCAAGTTGAAAATGACCGGTGTGCGTCTACAATTGCTGGACGACATAGATATGCACCTAATGATAGAACGGGGTATCCGCGGAGGTATTTCAATGATCTCCAATAAGTATAGTAAGGCGAACAACCCGAACATGGTCGATTATAATATCAACTCTCCTAGTAAGTACATTACTTATCTGGACGCCAATAACCTCTACGGTTGGGCTATGTCGCAATCTTTACCCCTACGGGACTTTGCGTGGATGACCGAGGAACAAATCCAGTCGCTGGACACGACGGAGATAGAGAAAATTGAAGATGATGCCGAAACGGGTTATATTTTCGAGGTCGACTTACAATATCCCTCGTCACTCCACGAGGCGCATAGCGACTATCCTCTCTGTCCCGAACGAATGACGGTAACTGATGACATGCTCTCGCCTCATTCTCTCGGACTGAAGGAAGAGCTAGAGATTAAAGGTAAACCCACGGAAAAACTCGTCCCGAACCTTCGCGACAAATCGAACTATGTGATACACTACCGCGATTTGAAGTTCTACCTGCAACAGGGGATGCTTTTGACTCGTATCCATCGCGGGATAGAGTTCACGCAGTGTACATGGTTACAGCCGTACATGGCATTCAACACGGACAAACGTAAGACCGCTAGGAATGAAATATGTTGGCATTTGTGGGAAGTTGATGCTGGGTTGACATCGGGCCTTACAGACTGGTCTTTTGTGTTAAATGCCATTTACATCTGACGACGATACAGCTCACCAATCTCCAATGTACGAGTTGTCACTGCGAAACAGCTCACCAATTACCAGTATACGAGTTGTCAGAGTATTTCTATCATAGCTCTCTAGATTTGTATCTAATACCGCTTATGCCGGTGCTAGGGGCCGTGTGGTCATATCACCCAAGTTGCCACATGAACAGGTACAATACAAGCGTACCTGACATACAACTCATATCACGAATCGTTAGATTCTTGGTATGTGCTTTAGAATAGGTTTACCAGAAGACTATTCTGTGAAGTCATGTGACGCAGTCAGTATGTCGGCACCTCTTCCCACTTCCCTCATATGTGTTGTAATTCGAGAAGGACTTTTTTAAACTGATGAACAACTCGGTGTTCGGGAAAACGATGGAGAATCTGCCGACATGGCGCAGAATCTGGCTTTGTTCGACACCAGCAACTACCCGAAAGACCACCACCTCTATAGCGCTACCAATGCCAAATTACTTGTCAAGATGAAAGATGAATGCGGTGGTACCCTTATAGAGGAGTTTGTGAGTCTTAGGTCCAAGTTGTACAGCATTCTTTACGGAGGAGAAGACAAGAAAACGGCGAAGTGGATAGCTAAATTCGCTATAAAGAAAAAACTTCGACATATCATGTATAAAGACTGTTTATTTCAACACAAAATTGTAAAAACGACGATGAACCAGATTCGCAGTATTGACCACCAGTTATATAATCATACCGTTGAGAAAGTAGCGTTATCCGCCTTCGACGATAAACGGCATGTACTAGATGATGGTATCAATACTGTGGCGCACGGCTTCATCGGATCTCTGACTACATCATACTGAAAACAAATGATGGCTAATTTTACAAACTATGTATGTTTATTAATAAAATGCGTGGAATTTATTCATCGTCTTCGTAAAGTTTATCGAACAAGTGTTCCTTCATTTTAACGCTTTGTTTCATCGCTTTCTCATAGCTCGCGTTGTAGGACTTCTAAAGGTCATGAATTGGGTCGCTCTCCAGAGCTTTTATACCCAAGATCACATCGAGATACATCCGGCGTAGCGTCTTCATCATGTGGGGCATGTATTCAGTTATTGCCCGAACCTCAGCCTCCTGCTTCGTACAACCATTCGTTATGAGCTCTCTAGTCTTCATTTTGATATCATCGTTGAATTCCATACGCGATGCTCTACCGGGCAGAGCTTTCCACGTGTCGTGTTTCACGGTATGGAACGCTTTATCGGCATCTGATTTCTCACGTCTCCCTTCTCCCGTTTGTTCCCTATACCAAGAAGGTATTGCCTTTGTGTATAGACCTTGTCCGGTCTTTGTGGGCGCATCCAACCTCATTCTTAGCCTTTGGCTTTCCGGTGTAGTCTGCTTCAAATCGATTATTAGCGAATCGTAAGGCTTGGTGGTGGCTTCGTACTTTTTCGTGAAATATTCTATGTTTTGAGGATACATGCGTCTTCCGAAGAGTTGAACCTGATGACGATCGATGGGATTGTTGAAAAGCACGAAGTATTGGCAGTTCAAGGCGATGTCTCTGGACGCCTTACCTTGGGGAAGAGATTCTGCGTCAAGTAAATTACGGACAGATTCGGATGGTGAGAGCCTTTGGTAAACAGATCTGCGACTTGTCCGTCTGATTTGGCTTGACTCAACATATCGTCGAGCACCACAATATTGATCTGCGTAGGGTCGAAGTAATAGGGCTCCCCGATATCGTGCGGGATTCCGGGAACGAAGCTCACATTCTTTAATCGTGTATTCTCGTAGGCGGGCTGCCATTGACCGTAACACCAGACAATACGCGTGGGAGAGGGCTAATGTCGGTCCCTTCCAAGCGTTTCAACACCCATGACGTCTTTCCACACCCCGTCGGACCGCTATCTTCTACTGGCACCCAACTGGCGAATTTAATGGGCCAGCCCGTGAATTTAACTAATTTCTCAACTTTGCCTCTCCTCCGTCGTGTTTTGAGAACCTTTTCGATACGCCATAACGCGTCGGGATCTTTCCTCACCCGTTGTAGTTCCTGCTGATAAAATGTTCCCTGTACTCCGTCGTTCATAAAATCCTTGAGTTCGTATATCGCGGTGCCTCGTCGTCGGAAAATTTTGAAGAGTTCCTCCGTCCATTTGGCTTGATAGTCTCTTTGGAAGGCGTACCTCACGTGAGAGATTCTCACGGTATCGCCGATGTTTAATTTGAACAGTTGCTTACGGCCTTTTATCGCCGTGTCGACGTACATTTCTCTCCAGAGGAGAGCCTCATTCCCTTCATTAACATCGGAAGGACTTTGATGCGCAGAGATGTGTGCGGTCGTTGGTTGTAATTAAGCACGTCTAAGACGTCTAAATAACGGTAGGACTGCTTATGGGTGAAATATCTATACATACTATTTTTCATCGTCCTTATTACAAGCGTCTAGTCCGTCATTCATAATCCAGCCGTCGTCCATTAGAGAATATCCGCGTCCATAATCCAAAGACCTATTCCATTTTCCACATAACAGTATTAGCACCAAATTCAAAAAGACAATCATAGTATACATAAACATAGGCTTGTTTCCTGCAAGAGAGAAGCGTAATTAGCCTTCTTTTCGTTATGCGTGACGTAGAAATGAATGTCTTTCTTCTTCAAATAAGCTTTCACCCATCAGTTGTTGTAGTCGCTTCCTTTGTCGAAGCGGAGATACTTGGGTTGTCCCCCCTCAATCAGGATTTGATCGAGTCCCGAGATTATAGCCTTATGCTGTTCATTGGGAAGTGGGATATTCCACAGAAATCGCGAGAAAACGTCTATGATGAAGAGGAGAAATTGCACGCCATCGTTGTACTCGGATACATTGGACACATCGGTTAGATCTGTATCCCAAAGATCGTCTATGCCCGCAGTGACGACCTTGCTTCTCTTAAAGGTATAACGAACTGGCTTTTGTAAACTATATGCGTCCTGGTCGCTCAACCACTGCTACATTATATCCATCGGCCTTTAATAAGGCATGTAATTTAGAAGGCCCGGTGAAGCTGATAGGGTTTTTCGGGTCGAAATAGGTTCGCGACAAGTACGTTTTCCACCCGTTCCCATTCATATCTACGAACTCGAATGATGAAAACGGTGACTCACACCTCTTTAAATAAATAAGAAAACAAACAGTGTGTGGTTTACTCAACCTTTATTAATAATGATAGGACACACTTTAGCACAATTCCATCGGTGGCATAATCCAACCACTGGCTATTTTATTTCCTTTTTTATGATTTTATTTCTACAACTGCAAGTGGTTTAACAATGTAAGTAAAAGAGTTATCTCCTTGAAGCTGTCTATGGCTGTAATAACGGAATTTACTATTGTTTTCGAGAAATTTTACAAAATGGTTCGAATAATATTCTGGGGGATGTGCTAGGGAATCGAAAAATGTTCCTCGCTGGTTCCGGAAATAAAACAACACCCAGTGTTCCCCGGGGAGACTCGCCACGTCGGTATTCACGATAAAAGCCTTTGTGTTCGTAACACGTGGTTTGGAATTTGGCCAGCCAGGTACACACCTCGTACACAAGCGTCGAGCGTACGGTCGCTGTGAATGATGCAAAGAAGTTCGACGTATTTATGGTGTAATGGAGATGATGTTGCGAGACTTATCCACCTCGAACAGCGCTGGCACGCTGCGTCGTGTATTGCCGTGTCTCAGGAGTTGAAGGTGATCTTCTGCGGCGTAGGAGGGGTCGAGTTTGAAGGCGTAGAGGGTAAAGCCGTTGTGATAACCGTACCAGGTTATAGAATTACCGAAGTTATCGCCGGTACGTCCTATGCTATCGAACAAACTCAGGTAAGCCGATGTGAATGAACTCTTCCTCCAGTCCGAGTTATACCGCGTTCTCAGGAAATGACCCGGAGTCGTTACGCCGTCAATATTCACCGAGAGATTGGCCAGTTTGAAGTGTTGAAAGTTTAGGGGGTTCTTTTTATAATCCCCGGCGACGGCTTTGGACGATACGAATCCTTTCACCAGTCTGCTGGGGTAGACCGATGAAAACATATTATCCCAGCGGAAGAGGGTCTGTCCCGTGGCTAAGGAAGCCATTTTGGTCTCCGTTCTCACGTACGGATATTTAGCCGATGTATTTTCCAAGGTCTTGGCGTGTCCCAATATCACGCCGGGGTTTACGCGAACTTTCTCGACTTTCAGACTAATATCTTGTATCACCAGTTTATACGCCGGATTTTCCTCACCCGACATCATGATGAACTGTGGTGTGGAGCGATGCATTTTGATGTATACGTCCACGTTATTCAGCAAGTAGCGCTGTTGTTTGAAAACATCTTGCATGAAGTTTCCTTCCATTTCGAATACATTATTCTCAGCGATGAATTTCCTTCACTGTGTAAATCCGACATTTTGACCTGTTGCGGCATCCGCGGTATCCAAACTAATACCCTCGTCGGCTACATACAATTGGGGCACTAGCTGAGCGGATTTAGCGTCTTCACCGAAATTCATTAGCGTTTGAATGTAGGCTTTATAGGGGTAACTTTTGTCCATGACCGTCATAAGCTTACCCTGCATGAGACCACATAGTTTGAAGGAGTAAATTGATAGGGCTTTTCGTCCTTGATCAAAGGGGTGCCATCTCTGTGGGTTATTGGTGGATTTCAAGTCGACGTAATCCGAGCCTTGACCAGATATCAGGAATTCGACGGGTGCATCTTCGGAGATTTGAGAAGACGGTCGAACGTCGATAACATAGCGACTTTCAACCGCTGTTTGCGTAGGGGTTAATGAGAACAACGATAATTCGCTAGGTTGACCTTCGGTGAATCCTTTGTCTATGAGGAGTGCCATGTTATAACTCGAAGAGATGCGATCTTTTGTTCCGCGCTCTCCGTTTATCAGCGGGTGAACTGACGGTAGGAAGAGAACGCTTCCTATTTATGGGTTCATGTTGATGCGTTCTCGAGACTTCAGACTTGGCTTGTTCGACCATTTGTTGAGTTAAGCTGAATAGCCGGCGTCTTGGATTTCTTCTCGCTGACGTTTTTAGAATGAGGGTCGACGGGAATAATGTAGGATTCACCCGTCTTACCGCCGAGTCCTCCACCTTTCTGCTTCTTACAATATGTCGAGGGTGACAGACTTTGCCTCGTTCCGATAAAATTTGATCCATCTTCCGGTCAAGATGTCGGCTTGAGAAGACGTGGGTGCAGACCGCTCCGCAATATTTTACCTAGGATTACTTCTACAGGGCCGGTATTATGCCAAAAAACACTCCAAAGAGTAAAAGCAGTGGCAAGAACAATAGCAGTAAAAAAGACGGTGTCGCTGGGACAGAAATTGGCAAATATTTGACAAGAAGTAAAACGGTGGTATCTTGTGAGGGTGAGGCCAATGATACACGTGCTGACCTACAAGCAGAACCGGTTTAGTCGACAATGGCACACGAATCATCGACTGAGAGCTCACCGGTAACAATGTCAGATTTGAAAAAAGTGCTTTCCGATATGGAATCTAGACTATCAAATAGAATCGAAGGGCGCATCGAGGAAGTTTTAAATAAATTTCCACAGTTTGAAAAGAAATTCGAACATATTGATAGCCGTGTGGGAAAAGTGGAGACTGAAATTGTGGAAGTAAATAAAAAGGAAGTACATGACCGTAAATACAATTTACTTGTTTATGGCATACCGGGTTTTGAAAACAAGTCTGTTGACACTGTGCAAAAAATTCGACGTTTCGCAGAAGAGGATTTAAAAATTCCACGTGATAAGGCAAAAACAATGCTTATAAAGCACGCCCACATGTTACCAAAATGGGGCGAGACGGCAACTCAAGAGGGACTCATGATTCTGGTGGTTTTTGGTTTGTGGGAGGACCGTGAAGAATTTATTCGGGCAGCGGTGAATCTAAAAGGGAAGAAGATGTCCGTGAGAACTGACCTGCCACCAGTTTTGAGGCAGAAGCGTGGTAAACTTGCCTACAAGCTTCGCGAGGAACGACAGTTTCATACGCGTATTCGAGAAAGAGGGGCACTAGTATGGCTAGAAACGCGACGGGACTCCAAAGATCCGTGGAGAAAGTATGATACCGAGGACTGAGACTCTGATATGTAGGTATGATTTGTACACTGACTTATCCCTGCTGATTGTTAGTTGCCCATAATCATTGACAAGGTCCTATACATAACGAGAAAACATTCTTTCTGGGTTTTTTTTAAGATAAGCTGGATTCGAACTGGACTGATTCCGGAGTGATTCACTGTTGAAAAATGAGATGATATTGTAGAGATCAAACGTCACTCGGACTGAAATCGTGATTCTAAACCAACTATTTACAACGGAGTAGTTATCTATAAGCTATGGGCGAAGGTGTATTTTTTGTTTTGGATTCTAGACTTTCGCATAGCAATCATGTAGTGAAATGATATTTTTCGGAAACTGTCATTGTCTTGTTGGCATAATTATAATGGGGAGTGTTTTGTGGAGCTTTTGACGTGGTGGAGATGCTGAATTTAAATTTTACAAATTTAGCTAATTTAACGTACTATAGAGGCTGAAGTGTAACGATTATATGGTTTCATGGAGAAAAGCGATTTGTACAAAATAGGGCTATATTTGGCGGACATTATAGGCGGCGATACATGTGTTGGTCGACAACATAGAAATGGAATTGTGAACGGGGGGAAACGATTTATTTTGAATACGAAACACCCTCTATTTTAGTGCTGCAGTCACGTGTTTATTTTTAGTCTAGATGCCTGCTATGCAAGTTTATCTGGTGTCTCTCGTTTTTTTTGTTGCTGGGAAGCAGATACGGGCAGTGGTGTATAGCCTTTTTGTATTGTGTTTTGGCCTTCCTTCCCAACTAGTAAATTTAAAAGGTATGATACCAGATGTTCGTGTCGTAATAGTAATTTGAACACATTAACTTGGATCTGTCGCCTTCCAAGCAGGTGATCAATTTCACCTGCCTATGGCACCGGTCCTATACTCGCTTTACATTTCGTAACAATTTGTCATTATATAACTTCACGGATAGTTTTTATAGGGTGGACGGTCAGCCCAGTCAAACAGGTTCACGGATAGAGTTTATAGGGTGGACGGTCAGCCCAGTCAGACAGGTTGTCATGTTAATATGTCTGGGGGTTACGAGTTCGTATTACTGGTTACTGTGGTACTTTAGGTACCCAGCATGTTGGACTCTTTGTATGAGTCCAACACTTGGTTTTTCTTTAGTTATGCGTACATTTTTTTATCCGAGTTTATTCTATAGTATTATAATATTATATACAGGAACAGATACAGGTCGGTTTTTCAATTCAGGAGTTACAGAGGGTCCGTTATTGAAGACTGGGAGTTTATTAGAACTTCTAGAGAATTTATATATATTAAGTCCGGTGATTGCTATTAATGGATAAATTAAGCATAGTAACATATAATTGTCAGGGCCTGGGCGGATCGGAGAAACGTAAAGATTTTTTTAATTTTCTTCGAGGAAAGCGACATGCTATTTATTGTCTGCAAGACGTGCACTTTGTGGAAAACGACTTTGAGAAAATTTTAAAGGAATGGGGTTTTAAGGGATACTTCAACTTCGTTTCATCAAATTCTAGGGGCGTAGCGATTTTATTTAATAACAATTTTGAATATGAAGTCCATCGAGAAATAAAATATGACAGTGGAAATTGTCTTTTATTGGATGTCTATAAATGATCATAGGTTGACACTAGTAAACCTTTATGGACCGAATGAGGACACACCTGATTTTTACAAAATTATGAAAGATAAAATTGATGAAATAGATAACACATTTTGTATAATTTGTGGAGATTTTAATTTAGTGCAGGATCCAAATTTGGATTGTTTTAATTATGTGTCAGTTAATAATCCTAAATCTAGACAGGAGGTTCTTTCTTTGAAAAGCGAATGTAACCTATGTGATCCATGGCGTACTTACAATCCAACAAAACGTAGATATACTTGGAGGAGACGGAATCCGATAAAACAAGCCCGATTGGACTTTTTTTTAATTTCAGAAGAGATGTTAAATCGTGTAGTGGATACTGATATACTTGCCGGCTATAGGTCTGATCACTCTATGGTAATATTAGAATTAAAATTGAGCGCAGTCAAATCAGGAAAAGGTTCATGGAAATTCAATAATTCTCTTTTAAGAGATGTCGCATATTGCGAAATTGTTAAAAAAGTAATATTAGATACGAAAGAACAATATGCTGTCACCCCATATTCCAGACAGAGTATAGAAAATATACCAGTTCAAGATTTGCAGTTATGTATCTCAGATCAACTCTTTTTCGAGACCTTATTATTAAATATCCGTACTTCAACTATACCATATGCAGAGAAGAAAAAAAGGGAGTGCCAAAGTAAAGAGGAAGAGTTGGCAAAATTGGTAAATATTTTAGAAAAGTTGGTCGATGAAGATAGTGATACAGTATTAAGTGAAGCTTTATATGATGCAAAAAAGGATTTAGAGATTCTTAGAAAAATAAAGATGGATGGGTACTGATAAGGTCAAGGGCTCAATGCACAGAACATGGCGAAAAGCCCAGCAGTTATTTTTGTTCTTTGGAAAAGAGAAATTTGGTGAATAAAACTATTTCCAGATTAAGTAAAGACGATAATGTAATTGAGGACCCTAATATAATTCAGTCCGAAATATATGATTTTTATAAAAAAAATTATGAAACAAGAGACCCCGACCTGGAAAATTTTGACATTCATAGCTTTATTAAAAAACGATTTTCCAAAATTATCCAGAGATTCATCGGACGAAATAGAAGGTATAATGACATACAGTGAAGCTTTAACTTGGTTAAAACAGATGAAGAGTAATAAAAGTCCCGGGTCCGATGGATTTACCATGGAGTTCCTAAAAATTTTCTGGTTGGATATAGGGCGTTTTTGGCTTAGATCCGTAAATGAAGGATACTTGAAAGGGGGATTATCCATTACTCAAAAAGCAGGTATAATAACCATGATTCCCAAAGGTGGAAAACCCCGTGATTTGATAAAAAAATGGAGGCCAATAACTTTGCTGAACTGCACATATAAAGTTGCATCAGCGTGTATAGCAGGTCGGGTAAAAACTGTTCTTGATAAAATAATACATCAGGATCAAAAAGGCTTTCTGTCTGGTAGGTTTATTGGAGAAAATACCCGGATAATTTACGACATTATTGCGATGACAGAAAAGAAGGAGATCCCAGGTATGATTTTATCAATAGATTTTGAGAAAGCTTTTGATTCGGTTTCATGAAGTTTCTTAAACAAAGTGCTGCAACTGTTTAATTTTGGAACATCAATTCAGGCCTGGGTTAAAGCGTTATATAATAATGTATATTCGCGAGTAACGGTAAATGGCCATATGACGCAATCGTTTTCCTTGGGTAGGGGTTGTCGCCAAGGCGATCCGTTGTCGCCGTACTTATTTTTGTTATGTGTTGAAGTTTTGGCATCATGCTTAGGGCCGAACATGACGTGCGAGGAGTATATTTAGATATGGTTGAATATAAATTATCTCAGTACGCAGACGACACAACAATCATACTTGATGGATCAGAGACTTCTCTTAGATCCGCCCTGGCTCTTCTAGACAAGTTCTCAAAGATTTCCGGTCTTTTGATCAATATTGATAAAACACAGGCACTTTGGATAGGCTCAAAAAGTGGTTCAACCGATAAAATATGCAATGACCAAAATTTGAGTTGGACCAACAAAATTACTTTACTAGGAATAATTTTTCGGACAAATTTAGATACAATGGTTGAAGATAATTTTACCCCAAAGCTTAAAGAAATTAATTTTTACTGAAAAATTGGAAAAGGAGAAAACTCACAGTAAATGGACGGATCGTTGTGGTAAAACAGTTAATTGCGTCACTTGTTGACACCAGGGCAAGACCTTTTGAAAAATTTAAATTCTCTACTATTTAGGTTTATTTGGGGCGATGTCCCGGATAAAGTAGCGCGAAATACACTCGTGCAGGATTATAGCGAAGGGGGCTTACGGCTGATTAATTTGTTTATTTTCAATAGGTCATTGAAAATCACATGGATAAGAAGAGCATTACGTGGGGGAAATACCAGTTGGTTAAATCTATTAAATAGCAGTCCTGGGGAACATCTACAGAATGTTTTTATGTTTGGTACCTTTTATCTGGATATTTGGATACCTAGAATTTATAATAAATTTTGGAACGAAGTCTTTACATATTGAAACGAGTATGTGCAAACATTCAGAGTGAATACTGTTAACTTTGTTTATCAGCCGATATGGTACAACAAGTTATTTCAAGTTCACAGAGCTCCAGTGTTCTACAAAAGATGGGTGGAGAAAGGAGTTTTATATGTTTACGATTTTTTAAACAGTGAGGGTGACTTTATTGATTACGCAGACTTTTGTGAAAGATTCGGGTTTAAACCTTTTTTCACTAGTTTTCTTGGTATGCGGAGCTCTATTATAAAAAGATGTAAAATGACTGGCGTTAATATTGATATTCAGTCGAGACTATTACCGTTCATTCCAGAACACGTTTTTCTATTAACCAAAGACTCCAAGGGGACAAATACTATAAATAAAAAATTCTTGGAAAAAATCAAACCTACAGAAATAAAATCACAACAGAAATGGGAAGCGTTGATAGGGGAAAAAACATCAAACTGGTGGGAAAAAGTTTATATATTGCCTATTAGTATTTCAGTCGACACTAAGTTGTGTTGGTTTCAGTTTAGAATAAATCATCGTATATTGGCAACAAACGCATTTCTCCATACTATTCAGATCCGTAACGATGACTTATGTACATTTTGTAACTTGGAGAAAGAGACAATAGTGCACGTGTTCTGGGAATGTCGGTTGTCTATGATATTTTGGTTATCATTGAATGATCGAATTGAATCCGTGTTTGGTTATAAATTACAACTGTCACTTGAAAGTATTATTTTTGGCTTTATCGGCCACGGCGATGTATGCAACCTAGTATTTTTGCTAGCAAAGTTTTATTTATATCGTGCTAGATGTCAAGGTTCCAAACCTGCTATTCGCTTGTTCTATAAGGAATTAGAATATTATTATAATACAGAGAAAATAATATTTCATAAAGAGAGTAAATTATTAAGTGATAGATGGGGTAGATGGATAGACCTGTTTGCGGTTGAATAAGATTGGAGTGATAGCAAATTTCCAAAGCGTATTGCCATACTCTTTTGTATATCTGTGCTGTATAGAAAATGTATTACAATTGAATAAACTCGAAAAAAAAAAGAAAAAAAAAATCTGATCCATTTATTCCCATCGGGGATGTACAACGGTCTCCCGGTCATAGCTGTTTTACATGGAGCGTTACGATGACGGATTCGGTGAGAAATGTCGCCGGTTCACCCTGTTCGTCGGTTATATCGATTTCTAGATAGCGTACGTCACTTAAAATGATGGGTAGGTAATACGGCGTGGGGTATATCCTAGATACCGTTTTTTTCTGGAGTCCGGAGGCCTCGACGTAGCGTAGTAGAGGTACTTTCGTCTCGCCTACGAAGAAATCTCCGCATATATTACAACACAGGCGTAGAAGAGATCGCGATTTAACCTGCGGTTGTCTTTGGATGAATATTTCTGCTAAGGCTACGACCCAAGACTCGTCGAAATGGATGCTTTTATTCAAGCTGACGCGAAATTTATATGGTCGATTCACGGGGAAAAGCGTCTTGGAGTCCTCGCTGTTTACGACGATGTACTTATCCATTCGACGGATTCGCAGTCAACTGACTCCTTAGGCGATCACCGCCAACCTGGTCAACCCACGCCTCGGGCTAATCCTGCTCCGTATATGGTCGACCTCGAATATCGCGTAAAAACTCCCGAATTAGTTTTCATTAGTCACGCTCCACCGCTAACTATAGACACGGACCGCTAAACAGATATGGAACACCGTATTACTTCTCACGCTATAGTCACGGTTCGGTGGACAGACGTTAAACTACAACACCGCACCTCCGGGTTATAGGTCTATATATAGATGATGAACACCGCACCTTCAGTCTATAAGTATGGCTCCATAAATAGACCATAACCTCGAACATCGCAAAAAGCTATAAACACGGTCCGCTGAGCAGACACAAAACACCGCAAACACCTCAGGCTATTGTCACAGTCAACAGACGTTGACCTACAACCCTTGGGCTATGTTCATGACACTATAAATAGACGAGCAACGCACGACTTCGACCTATTTATGACGTCACCTCGACCTACTTATGACGTCATCGGCTTCCCTGTCCTCGAACTGTCTATTTACATTCTACTATGAATCGATTAATACTCATGCTGAGGCGATCGAAGAAGCCCGACAGGATAACTTACGTACATCAAGATGCGCCGCTTCATCAGGAAAACAGCCATGGCGATCTATGAACAGAATAGCCTCCTACCGTTTGAAATGAAAGTTGACCCACGCAAAGGTCCAACATAAAGGTCAATCGTCATTTGGAAAAGGATATTGGGCTATCACCCATCGAGGCCCTGTAAAATGTGATCAAAATGCGCAAACAGCTGTTCCAGGACATGTTGCCGTTACAGGGTGGGTGCCACTGAATAGGATTTAACGTCGTTTTCAACATTTTTTCAGTCATATCAAGACTGTGCATGCATGTGCCAGATTACGAGAGTGTCCACAGTTCCTATTATCCTGGACATTGATCAGCCCAGGTAGTAGAGCACAAAGTCAGTATCAGACTGCCCGGCGACAATTAGAACAAACGAATCAGAGCGAACATGGCCGAAGATTAATCTTTCTGAAATGGCGGCTTCTGATTGGACAAGAACAGCCGAGAATACATCAAGCGGGTAAGAACGAATATGCCAGATGCAACGCCAAATGGCAGCTTCTGATTGGACAAGAGCATACTTGAATTGTAAACGAGCTTGGGTATGATGTAACATTGGGGAGAATAAACTACATAAACATTTGTGAACAAGTTGATCTTTCTTTCTCTCATCTGTCAGCTTCATGGCGTCAAGGCGTTATGCAAGGGCGTTAAGGCGTTAAAATTAAGCGTTAAGTCGTTAAGATAGGCGTTAAGGCGTTAAGATGGACTGTGAGGCATTTCGTGGGATTCCCCTGCTATCACTGCAAGTATTGCTATGCACGTGACCTTGAAGTGCCTGGGGCATAGTCAGCACCTGTGAAACTCCCTTTCCTCTACTACTCTTCATTGTGCATGTGCACGCTTATCTCCTCCAGTCTGGCTCTACCCGATAAGAGCTTCAATGGGATACCAATCATGTTTTGATACAGCCTGAGGCTAATGATTTACAAACGACTTTATTTGACCACTCTCTCACTCACTCACTCACTCACTCACTCACTCACTCACTCACTCACTCCCCCCATTCCTCCTTCACCTCCGCTTCCTCCTCCTCCACCTCCTCATCCACCTTCTCCACACACACCTACACATATACGCTGAGGTAACTCTACCAGGTAGTCTGAGCGAACATGGCCACCTCTCCTCAAACGCACCCATTTCACTTCCGAATCTCCACTTTTTCTACTACTTCTCGAGTGCGCAGGCACATATCACTCCCAGTCTGACTCTACTTCACGAATGCTTCAACATGACACCTCACACGAGCCATTCGCACCAATATTGGACCATCTCGACCCCAAAACGTCCATTCCAATGCCCTTTATATACAACTCTACGCCTGCGCATGCGCGCCATAGCCTTGCCCACACGACACACCTATCCAGTTGAATGCTCCCACATGAGTGCTACACATTGAGATCTCACACGACCCAATCAGACCAATATTGATCCACCTACACCCCAAAATGTCAACCTCAGATCTGCCTATTCATCAAGCATGTGCATGGTAACTTTTCAGCGGGATCACCGCATGGCCACGAGATACCTTCCATCCTCTTCTACATTATTAAACAAAGAAAACAAGTACCATTACCCCATAGTAAAAACCACACAAGAGAAAAATAATGACCACCCCAATACTCCTGCCCCCAACATACTGTAATAAACTTTGCCCAACTGTTGATGTAGTTGTTGTTGTTGTTGTTGTAACTGTTTAATTATGATTCTACTGATGTTATTGCACGTACCTTGCGCGATAAATACTAAAAGTTCAGTATACAGCAAAGATTGTACCATAGAAAGATCCCGTGAGTTCGTAGGGATAAAAGTATATTATCCAATCTCATTCCAATCCTGAGTCAATTCTTGATCAGGAATAGTAATAGAGTTTGTTGTCAGTCAACCATAATAAATTTATTATCAACAAGTTTGCAACAAATGTCAACACCAGGATTCTGCAGCTTTACCAGACACAACAAATAGGTCAACATAGAGGTTTCCCAAACGTATTTATAGTGGTATGCATCAATAAAGGGATTGCCGTATAGGATTCCCTTCTCACGTAAGTCCATATACCGTACAACCGTTCCCAGTCCCTGTCCTACTTGATTCCCAGAATAAAGATATAAAAACCTCTCTGGAACAATTAGGTTCTGCATAAATAATAAATATAGCCGATTAGAAAATAATTATGACTAATCAATTCATAGAATCACAACTGACCTGACGAGGTGACCTCTTCGACGATTGCCCCAATTCTGCCCACGTGATGGTATATCCGAGTCTAACAAGCGCTGGATGAGCGCAAAGACCTCCGTCGAGGCAACAGGGTCCGTAGGGGAATACATCACTGAATAACATAGGGCCGGATGCCAAGCTCAATTTTGCATTTGTTGGACGTTAACTTCATCAATGGTAATTAACCTGAGATTGAGGGTTCCCCACTAGCATGTCCAGCTAGGGATGTGGAAGTCACATTCCCCGCAAATAATTTTTGTTTGATTTCACGTGCTTGAAATATTGGAGTATGGAATATAGTAGTGCGACGAAATTTCGATACATTGACTTTGTCAAATACGTTAGATATGCATAAATTTTGCTCGTATGTAAAGTGTTATGTCTGTTTCGGCCGAGTTAACATTAGTGGTGTTACCGCGGTGCCAGTTTTCGTTTTGTCTGGTTATGATCGATTACAGCGTCTGTAATAATTTTAGCTCTTAAATGAATATGTACTGTGAAAGCGGAGGTTGCACTTTACCTGGAAATGTCGATGAGGAAGTGTAGTTTTCCTTTATTTCTTTCTTAGACGTGTAGTTTTGTCACATTGTTCGTCCACGGACACTTCGTTGGAACTAGCTCTGTGCGCTCGATTAGTATTTGGGATTCAAATTACGCATTTGTGCGCTCCTATATTTATATCAATAAATGTTGGGGATTATCTAACTTATGTTTCCATACTAATTATTTTTCTAAAATTAGAGATTATTCATATTTTGAGGTCTTGTTCTTTACTAAAATATGGCCTTGTAAAGCTGTCAAACGCCAGTGTTTGAACTCTGATTGGCTCTGCCAATGAAATCACGGTACGTAAGCCATGTGATCTCTACATCATCTGGCGGCCTATATGAAGTTCATGTAAGGTAAGATCTGTGCATTCTGCCCCTTGTTCTTGACGAGGTATGATCAACTTGCCACGGCAAGAGATTACAGACATACAAATATATATATATATATGTCATCCTACAACTTATAACGAAAATAGCTGACATGTGGTATCCTTCAGGATGGTGTTTTACCAAAGTGAATATCCTTCATGTTGAGGTATCCTACAGTGGTGAATGGAAGGATTCCATAGATGTCAGGATATATATATCCTTCAGGATACTATAGATGTCAGGACATATCCTTCAGGATACCATAGATGTCAAGTCATATATCCTTCAGGATACCATAGATGTCAGGATATATATCTTTCAGGATTCCCTAGATGTCAGGAGATATATATCCTTCAGGATACTATAGATGTCAGGACATATCCTTCAAGATGCCATAGATGTCAAGTCATATATCCTTCAGGATACCATAGATGTCAGGATATATATCCTTCAGGATACTATAGATGTCAGGTTATATATCCTTGAGGATATCGAAGATGTCGGGTCCAATATCCTTCAGGATACCATAGATGTCAGGCCATATATCCTTTAGGATACTGTAGATGTCAGGATATATATCGTTCAGGATACTATAGATGTCAGGTCATATATACTTCAGGATACTATAGATGTCAAAACATATCCTTCAGGATACCATAAATGTCAAGTCATATATCCTTCAGGATACCATAGATGTCAGGATATATATCCTTCAGGATACTATAGATGTCAGGTTATATATCCTCAAGGATATCGAAGATGTCGGGTCCAATATCCTTCAGGATACCATAGATGTCCGGCCTTATATCCTTCAGGACACTGCAGATGTCAGGATATATATCCTTCAGGATACTGTAGATGTCAGGTCATATATCCTTCAGGATACTATAGATGTCAGGACATATGCTTCAGGATACCATAGATGTCAAATCATATATCCTTCAGGATACCATAGATGTCAGGTCATATATCCTTCAGGATATAGATGTCAGGATATATATCCTTCAGGATACTATAGATGTCAGGTCATTGATCCTTAAGGATACAAAAGAAGTATGGTTATATATCCTTAAGGATACCAAAGATGTCGGGTCATATATCCTTAAGGATACCCAAGAAGTCAGAATACCATATATCCTTAAGGATACCCAAGAAGTCAGGATACCATATATCCTTAGGGATACTAGATACGTAGGAATGTCACATATCCTTAAAGATACTTAAGTGGTACTATCCTGCAGGATACTTGTCTATCAAATTAGAAGCTGTTATATAAACTAGTCTTTTGTGTTAATTGCCGTCCTTTACATCTGACGACGATACAGCTCACCAATCTCCAATGTACGAGTTGTCACAGCTGAACAGCTCACCAATCACCAGTATACGAGTTGTCAGAGCATTTCCATCATAGCTCTCTAGATTTGTATCTAATACCGCTTATGCCGGTGCTAGGGGCCGTGTGGTCATATCATCCTAGTTGCCACATGAACAGGTGCAATAAAAGCGTACCGTACCTGAGATACAACACATATCACGAATCGTTAGATTCTTGGTATGTGCTTTAGAATAGGTTTACCACAAGACTATTATGTGAAGTCATGTGACGCAGTCAGTATGTCGGCACCTCTTCCCACTTCCCTTATTTGTGTTGTAATTTTTACCTGTATATGGCGAGATTCTGCTGGTGGACGTTTCGTCCCCAAGGCCCGCCCCCTGTACAGACTTTTTGGTCTTTGATATATGTTGGCATTTGTGGGAAGTTGATGCTGGGTCGACATCGGGCCTTACAGACTAGTCTTTTGTGTTAATTGGCGTCCTTTACATCTGACGACGATACAGCTCACCAATCTCCAATGTACGAGTTGTCACAGCGAAACAGCTCACCAATTACCAGTATACGAGTTGTCAGAGCATTTCCATCATAGCTCTCTAGATTTGTATCTAATACCGCTTATGGCGGTGCTAGGGGCCGTGTGGTCATATCATCCATGTTGCCACATGAACAGGTGCAATAAAAGCGTACCTGAGATACAACACATATCACGAATCGTTAGATTCTTGGTATGTGCTTTAGAATAGGTTTACCAGAAGACTATTATGTGAAGTCATGTGACGCAGTCAGTATGTCGGCACCTCTTCCCACTTCCCTAATATGTGTTGTAATTGATAAATATCCTTAAGGATACTTCATTTTAACTATTACGAAACCAACAGAATAATAAAAAATCCGCATTAGTTTACTTTGGTATAGTTATATTCCAATTTGAATAGTTAATATCCTTTAAAGGATATTCGAACCAAGATATGCCTGTTTCCGGAGATGAAACTGCAGTACAGGTACCTTAAGTACTGCAGGTGGACCAGGTTTTGTCTTGTAAATCTACTATCGATGTTGTGTAATACTGAGAGATGTATCCTATGATTGAGTAGCCCGACCATAGGGAGATGCCAGGATTGCTTAGACGGCACTGCAGGATAGAGTAAGAGTTACCTATCAGGAGCTGCAGGTGGATCGTGGACTAGGTAGTGCTATCCTTAGACGGCGGGAGCGGTTACATGTCTTTAGGGTATCAAAAACCAGTTGTTCAGTACTGCAGGTTGGTCACTTTAGTGATTCAGGAGAACTGGCTTAAGTGACACTGGGAATACCTTTGATATTCTACCTCGATAGAGGAAATCATGGTTCGAGTGTCCTTGAAGGAATGTTAGTATTTCAAAACCTGTAGTTATTCTTTTTTCTTTTGGTATAATAATTAATACAGCCTTTTTGATACAAGCAGTGTGTGATTTATTTAGGAGAGGGCTAAATTCTATCATAGACGAGTTCAGCCACTGTACGAAATATCTACTTTATCGGGTGCTGCACCATATTAAATCGGTTTACGCTTCGGTGAATTAACCCTGCGATTTGTACAAAGATGAATCTTGTAAAATACATGTATATATAAAAGCACTTTGGAAATAAGAATATAATTACTATTCTTTGAAACTGAAAATTTGGTGTTGACTCCATCTTTCAGTAGTTGTTTCATTTATCTACTTAGTGTAGCCTTTGAAATTAAGACTCTCTGTAATGCTTTGCTGATGTATCCTCTGTCTGGGTTAGGAGTGAATGACCCACCTTACCGACTCGACTTACCATGAGTATTTGGTGACTAGAGGCGAACCCATGTAACGAGCGCCTTCTAAATGAGATAGACGTTACCATGGTGAAACTATGAGAGAGAAGAGCCAGAAGTCTATGAGACGATCTGTGACCTACAGCATATGGGTGGGCTAGTGATTTCGGTCCATGGAAAGACTCTTTTCATGTCTATGGTATTCCTACGAGGGTCGTGACACCTTACGTCACTGGTGGCAGCAAACTAACATGATACAAGACACACTCTATCAGTCGACCAATCAGAAAATTCGTTCCAGTATATTGATGGAAAACCTGGAATACTGTTTGAGACATTAGGCCCCTTCCGACCCACACCTCCCCCTGAGAGGACGCCCCCACCCAAATCAACACGTTAGCGGCAGAAATGAGACCCTGTGTGCCTAGTTTTACCAACTTGTAATTTTGTGCTACAGGCCCTACACATCCACATTTCATATTTTGTATGTGTACAGTATAGCATCCTCATTGACAGAATCCTCTACAAAACACATCTGATTTTACCGACACTCCGTTCTGATCTGTCTCAGCATCATGTGATGATGATTCAATGAGCTCGGAATAATTTTGTATACTGGTGTTACAGGTCTCCTTCGCCATAATGTATCAATTACCATGGACTTGTATATGTATCACATTCATATTGACTGGTGATGGCTGATGAGAATATTGCCCATATGGAACAAATGGCTGGATTCCAGCGAATAAAAAGTTCATGTTATTCATAAAAAACATACAATTAATAATACTATCAAATAATTATGTATATTCCTTGTCGACATCAATATAATACAGACAATATTATGACTGAATCATGGTAACAGATATTCAAGGGTATATATGTCTACACTAAACTGAAGGAGACCCATGATGCATATTATATTATGTTGTAAAACTTCACTTGCTAATCTCGATTATGTTGCTTATTGTGAAAATAAATGAAGTTATGAAAATAAATTTAGTATGATTGCCCATTACCCTCAAATTAGAAATATCTTCAGCAGCTAAAGTTAAGTCAATCATAACAATATATTTATAACACCATGGTATTGTTGTAATATCACCCAGGTATTGATCTTTGGTTAAGAATGTAATGAGATACATATACCTGTTCTTGGTGTTATTCTGTATGCAGTTCATTCTGTATGTATTTTATACATGTACATATACCAGAAGTGGAATTGAAATTTGAATAAAATAATCAAAATATGTTCGGTTTTTACCTCTACTCAGGAAATGCAGTCTTTGTTTCTAGAAGCTAAATCATTTCAGACACATTCAAATCCTCACCTGGTCAAGGGAGATAATTTTGTCAAAAAACCCAACAAGTATAGATCCACACTGGTGCAGACCAGAAAATTTTATGACCTTTGATGATATTTGTGGAGCATGCTGTAGGACTTCAACTTTCATGAATCTGATATTATCCACACAATATGGATAACTATCTACATGATATTTCTGCCATAACACCGATAAACTAGATCCCTTCATTTATGTGGTCTAGATCCAGGAGCTAAATGGGAGCTGCAGGTTTTGTAAAAGTTAGATCCAATTATTCTGAGAGAAGGAATGAAGTCCGGCATGGTTGTTTTAAGTTAGAACTGGGCATCCTTGAAAATGTCTGACCGATGAACACATGTATCACTCTGCCGGTGGTCATTACATGCGTAATGTTTATTTCCTGAGGAATCAGCTGATATCCAATGTGTGTGTAGGGGGGGGGGGGGGCGGTTAACATTAAGGTAACAGTCCTGTTGCATCTGATATCAGAAGTGCTGAATCCATGACCTGCAAGTTGGAATCAATGGTATACATATTTAATATCAAAACTCACTTCATTGAAAATGTTTATGGCCTTCATTATATTTCATTCGTTCGTCATACACAACAAGATGAAATCCATCATACCAGTTCGCACCTTTCATACGTGTACTTAATACAACTGGAACCTGACCATGTTACAAGAATTTGCAAAAGTATGAAATGAGAACTGAGTACTATGAGAACTTAATCCAATCTATGAGTGATCAATAATATGAATTCTGAAGAACGATGATGGATCTTGACCACTGGTTGGATTGGAGTTCATGTTAGTGGCATGAACATGATAATAATCCAGTATATCATAATCTCGAACAGGATTGTTTATATCAGTAACTTCTCTATGGAGCAATATTTTGACAAACGGAAATTAGATCACGAAAGAGAATATGTATACTGTGTTTGAGGAATATTTCTGCCTCCCCAATGGAAGGCGAAATTTGAATGAATGGTCTGTGTTGTCAGTGTGTCTGATGTCCCCCTTGCAAAGACAAGAAAATTTTCTATGTAATTTATTATTTATTGAGATATTTATTGATTTTCTTTTTGTCTAATTGTCTTCTGTTCAAGTCATTCGGCATCGGTAAAACCTGAAATGTATATCATGATCTCCTTATTTCATCTAGTGATAGTGTCTGTTTGGTTCCAGATCACGGGGCTGAACAAGGCATGTGAAATGTGATCGCATGTCAAATAAATGCCCAGTGGTATGTCCAGGGCTTAAATCTAAAAAAAAAAAAAAAAATTGTGAAAGGTTCCATCCATGCTATCAGTCAAAAATCTCAATAATGTAGGCCTACATGTGGAATGTAGACACTCCTTTGTTTCAGCTACAATAAAAATTCAGAATAAGTTTTCAGAATATTATCAGGTTTTAACAAGCAAATTATTCTTCATCAACAAGTGTCACACAGCGGCGGCGGAAGCTCCCAAAAACTGGGGGGCTGGACTATCATAGCACTTTAGGCGAGTGTCCAGGGGCCGCCTAGGCCCCGGAAGCTCCGCGCTCCTAGATGGCTGTAGACGCATCCTGGCCGATTTCCGGCATATAAAACGACATATCATCACTATATAATCAACTGCATTTTGAGGTTGTTTTTTTGTGATTTTTCTCGTCGATCATTTAAAAGAAAAATTGAGTTGATAACTTTGGAATGTAAAAAAAGTATTTTTCCTTTCTAAAATTCGAACTATACGCAGTGATCTCGAAGAAATTAACATTTCAGCAGAGGGTTGGGGAGCGCTGACACGTTTGGAGAGAAAAGTATGAACACAAAAAGAAATAATATGAAACTAAGCTTTAGCTTGATTTTGAACTTTTATAAATCAGCTAATCGTTGGATGACGCATATGCAATTCCATGCACATTACCATATGTAGCAGTCACGATTCATCATAGCGAACGGAATAACACGTATCAGCAAAGCACAGCATTTTAAGCAGAATCACATTCTCATTGTCTCATTGCCTCATTTGTCCAGTACAAAATGATATCAATCCCAATATATCCGTCGGCGCTTCTGTCGCCAGGAATGAACACCTGCATATCTGGTCATCTTTAGGACCACAATAATAAAACATATTCGCCCAGACATCTGGTTTTTATTTATGCTTTTGGTTATTTATAAGAAAAACTGATTTGTTGATTTTTTGGGGTAACAAACAACGACGTTTGGTCGTTTTTCTGAAAGTCGTATTCTTTCCCAACTTCCGTAACTTCTCTGGGACGGCGATGACGCGTTGAAGAGGAATATGTGAACACAAAAAAGAAATAATATGAACGCAATTTTGATTTCTAAATTTGATAATCAGCTAATCGTCCAATAAAGCTAATGCAATTTCTATGTAAATTAACATCTAAAACAGTTATTGGTCATTGCAAACGGAACAGAAGAATGAGCAAATCAGAGCACTTTAAACCAAACAGCAACGTGCCCCTATAGTGCAAAGTCGCCGCTCCGTGAAAACCTAGCCTACAGGGCGGCGCGAAGCGCTGCGGGGAAAAAACCGGCCTATATATCTGGTCACATTAGGACCAAAATAATGAAAAAGTCACCCAGCTTTTGTTGAAACTGGGTGGTGGATGCCACTAAACTGTTAGGATCAATGAAAAGAAAAGTATATGTATATTATTTATCAGCTTTATTAAATAAGTTTACAGACTCACGCAGGTAGATCATTTTGGTACTTCTGCAAAATCAAACCATTTAGAATAACTGTTTTTAAACAACCAGGCTGGTGGATATCATCAACTGAAAGAAAAAAAGTATCAGAAAAATCAGGGCATCGTCGATTGTGCTGTTGTCTTTCAGTCAGTCACTCAGTCAGTTTGATATGCAACAACAACAACTTGCATTATTTGGTTCGCTTCGACATAAGTCATCAGCCGACAGATACTTTACGATATATAGAAATGACGGGTGGTGTACTATGAATCATTGAGTTGTAATGACATCAAATGGCGACAATAAACTTACCAGAAAAACGGCAAAAAATCGCATTGTCCATCTCTACAAGCTGGAGGGCCGCCATGTTAAATCTCCCGGTGGATGGGAGGTGGAACCCGACTACAGAAGCAAGGCCCATTGAAATGCATTGCAATGGGGAACCCCATTATTTCAATTGTGTCCAAACAGGAAGTCAAAATTTCGTCGGGAACCACAGTAAACCCTATTGGAAATCACAAGAATCGTGGGTTCCCCATATGACAATTATTTGGCGGGAGATTTCACGTTGCATTCCCAGACCTCCGTCTGATCGACGGAGGTAAAAATAGGTTTCAAAGTGGGACGCCTCGTTTTCACAATAGAATGAATACTGCATTATGGGAACTACGAGACCGAAATGAAGCTTATAACAAGTACAGACTATGAAATTAGTTGTCGAGGAAAGATAGCCGAATAAACGTATGTATACAATGTGACTATGACTTGGCAACGTGTCAATGGAATACACACGCTGCAACGTAACAAAATCTGTGATAGTACCCCGCAAATTCATCAAAATACATTACTGAAGATGTCAACTAACTGAAGGGGAGGCCTATTAGTCAAGGGGCGTGACCCCTGCGCACGAATGTTACAAGACATTCTCGGGGCTTTCAACACTGAAGTCACTGCCGGGGATCTGGGAACCTATTCAGAAATGTTCGAATCAATGATAATGTATGATATCAGAAGTTCATGAACTTCTGATAATATACATATATATAATACCAACGTGTCGGTGTTTGTAACAAATGCATTCACACCACGGAAGACAACATGTTGAGATTTGCTAGTCCCCGATGACGTCATGCTACGCCGGGACATTGTACGGGGAATCCCTGTTAAAAAGCCCTGTTCTATTTATAGATCATTACGTCAGTTCTATTTATAGATCACCCGAATTGAGGAGTAGAACAGTACAGCCTTCACGGTAATACTCTGTAGCCGTACTATAAGTCTAACTCCCAATGTATTCAGGCGGCCACGTGTTTTCGTGACTATACGGATCGACCACCCCAAAGTGTATTCAACCATATCACGGGTCACCAGCGCCGTATATCTGTCTCCCGCTCGATTCCCGGAGATGCCGGATTGACTAGCCACCGGGTAATGTTAAAATGTTGTATCCCCGACCTTAAATACAGTTTTGAAACAACCAGTCATTCCCTGAGATTGAGGCGAGGCGACCATTCGTGTATTTGAAGTCTCGTTGACATGGGACTACTTTCTGTCCGCGGGGAGTTTCTTCCCGGAAGTGACAGTATCACCACCGGACATGACCGCATCACCGCGGATGAATACCGCGAAGGAATACACTCCCTGGATCCCTTTCCGACGCCTTTTGAACCTTTGAAATGTAATTTCGACATCAGTTGACCTTTGACCTCTGAGAGCAACATCCGGATCGTCTGTGACGTCACTTCCTGATCCGGTTACGAGATCGGAAGTGACCTTTTGACCCCGGGGCACCATTTTTATTCGGTATTGTGCGCATGCGTAGAGGTCAAAGGTGACCTCCGATCACGTGACCGGAACAGGAAATGATGACACAGAGGACCCGGATGTTGCACTTAAATGTCAGAGGCCAACTGATATCTAAATCACCGTTATATACTACTGGTATCCCCTAAGTCGTGAGTTTTATTCTCACTCGACCAGTATTTGCACAATGTAGGATTACAAATATATTGTATAAAAGATGCTTAGTATGTTTCCGTTGTGCACTGTCAGATTTCGTACCCGTTTTGACGATTTTCCACATAGTTATTGCCCCTTATTCAGTCCGTCAAGAATTTCTTGTCAGTACATATACCGGTTCCGGTACATATATCGATTAATATTTGCTAGACAACTTTGGACGTACATGGGAGATGCTTAGTATGTTGCAGATGTGCATGGTATCATTCTTTACCTCGTTCTAATCATTTCTTGCACTTTACCTATGTCAATCAACTTGGATTACATTCTTGTCGGGGTTAATACTTAAACAACATTGAAACTTACTTGCTTCATGCTCAGTACCTATTGTCCCTTTTCCTTAAGGTTAATTAATATATGATGTCATACACACTTGGCCGACCGTCAGCCTATCTCACAATGTTTGGAACTCACTTGTTGCATGCTGGTATTGTTGCATGTTGTATTTTGTCACATACAAACACTTTATACGACTGACCGGACTGCACCTTTTAGGTGATACATCATATGTTACGTTAGCTTAGATAAAGTTGCATCTCCAAAGAAATTATCTCCAAAGAAAGGCCAGCTTCATACCAAATAAAGAGAAATTACCTTGTCTATTATTCCCAGCCGGGGGACTCCAGTCAGGTAAGTATTCGGCCAGCTCCACTCAGCTCTCATACATCGAGGTTAATTGATCAAAATATATACGTTTAGTCCTTCATTCAATATTTATCACTCGTCCATTAAAGAATTCCCGGGTCCATAATCCAAAAAACCGGATTCATATAATAGCATAAGCATTAACTTAAAAGAATAAATCATAGTATACATAAAACTAGACTAGTTCCTACAAGAGGGAAGAGTAGTATAGAAAGCGTGAATTGACGCGCAATGACCTTTAACTTCTGAGTGCACTTCGTGACGTGACTTCCGGTTCCGGTTACGGAAGTGACCTTTGACCCCTACGCATGCGCAAAATACGAGATAATAATGATGTGCGGGGGCAAAGGTCAATTCCGGTCACGTGACCGGAACCGGAAGTGACGTCACAAAATGCACTCAGAAGTCAAAGTTCAATGCGCGTCAATTTACGCTTTCAAAGGGTCAAGAGTCAGTGAAGTCACAAAGGTCATATGCACATTTCCAAGGTCAATGTGACCGAATTAGCTCTGTCAAAGGGTCAAGTTGGAACCGGGCCATAAATGCGAGGGGTCAGTCAGAGCGTGCGTCATTCATCGTTCATGTCACCAATCCTACGAGCCGTCCTTCCCCTTACACCCCAGGTGGGCTTACACGTCTATGGGGATAAAGTCATCATCATGGTAAACTGGGATGTCTGCTGGTTGGGCCCTGAGGCCATATCGAATAAGGTTACGATACACCGTGACGGCTGGACCAAATCTAAACGGGTGTTGAGCGATGAGCTTGACGGGAACCTCATCTGTCAAACTCAGAAGTCAAAGTTCAATGCGCGTCAATTTGCGCTTTCAAAGGGTTAAGAGTCAGTGAAGTCGCAAAGGTCATATGCACATTTCCAAGGTCAATGTGACCGAATTAGCTCTTTCAAAGGGTCAAGTTGGAACATTGAAACTTACTTGCTTCATGCTCAGTATTTATTGTCCCTTTTCCTTAAGGTTAATTAATATATGATGTCATACATACTTGGCCGACCGTCAGCCTATCTCACAATGTTTGGAACTCACTTGTTGCCTGCTGGTACCTCGGCGAAATCTTTCATTCAACCGTTGTATTTTATCACATACAAACACTTTATACGACTGACCGAACTGCACCTTTTAGGTGATACATCATGTGTTACGTTAGCTTAGATAAAGTTGCATCTTCAAAGAAATTATCTCCAAAGAAAGGCCAGCTTCATACCAAATAAAGGGAAATTACCTTGTCTATTATTCCCAGCCGGGGGACTCCAGTCAGGTAAGCATTCGGCCAGCTCCACTCAGCTCTCATACTCTTGGTGTCGAGGTTAATTGATCAAAATATATACGTTTAGTCCTTCATTCAATATTTATCACTCGTCCATTGAAGAATTCCCGGGTCCATAATCCAAAAAACCGGATTCATATAATAGCATAAGCATTAACTTAAAAGAATAAATCATAGTATACATAAAACTAGACTAGTTCCTACAAGAGGGAAGAGTAGTATAGAAAGCGTGAATTGACGCGCAATGACCTTTAACTTCTGAGTGCACTTCGTGACGTGACTTCCGGTTCCGGTTACGAAAGTGACCTTTGATCCCTACGCATGCGCAAAATACGGGATAATAATGATGTGCGGGGTCAAAAGTCAATTCCGGTCACGTGACCGGAACCGGAAATGACGTCACAAAATGCACTCAGAAGTCAAAGTTCAATGCGCGTCAATTTACGCTTTCAAAGGGTCAAGAGTCAGTGAAGTCACAAAGGTCATATGCACATTTCCAAGGTCAATGTGACCGAATTAGCTCTGTCAAAGGGTCAAGTTGGAACCGGGCCATAAATGCGAGGGGTCAGTCAGAGCGTGCGTCATTCATCGTTCATGTCACCAATCCTACGAGCCGTCCTTCCCCTTACACCCCAGGTGGGCTTACACGTCTATGGGGATAAAGTCATCATCATGGTAAACTGGGATGTCTGCTGGTTGGGCCCTGAGGCCATATCGAATAAGGTTACGATACACCGTGACGGCTGGACCAAATCTAAACGGGTGTTGAGCGATGAGCTTGACGGGAACCTCATCCGCATAGAGAATGCCATCTAAGTACACCGTGGGCCATGCTTCACACACCTGGGGCGTCACCAGGATCCCACCCGAAGCTTCACCTTAAACTCTGATCTATGGATCGCCTTTGAGAATATGGTGTCTATTGTGGACCAGCTGTTTACACCGGACGACCGGTCAGCCGTCCAGAGGGCCTTGTCTCGTACTATTGACCACGCACTGGCCGAGCCCAATGAGCAAATTATCAACCGCGTCAAGGATGAAATAGAGAGGGACTATCTGGTTCTCACCCCCGTGACCTACAAAGCATGGATCGCTTCCATACAACGAAGTCCGGTACGGCGTCAGAATCCAAATAAAACCATCCAGAAAGGCACTTTGACCGCAGCGCCAGATAGTCACAGATAATATGGATGTACGTTTCATGTTGTTATCCCGTGATTCACCATAATCAAGGCTAATAAATTGAGCCGATTTTTCAGGACTACTCAGTTATCACCAACCATGCGACGTGAAAGGTCCCGCTCACAGCTCACCAGGAATCCAGTCCTCACTGAGGAGGGAAACTTTATCGCAGATCTTGACGAACCGCCTACGGAGGTGTTACCGATACCGGAAGATGTGAGTGCGATCTCCCAGTATATACAGCGTCATTGTCCTGCCATCCGGCACTGTTTTCACCTACATCGCCCTATATTGGACGTGTACAATTTCTTGTTAGATAATAACGCCCGCCTACCCCACCACGCCTATATCATTTTTTGAGGATCAAGCCACAATCTTCAACTTAAATCTCACTTTTTCTACTGCGCATGTGCAGAATGACGTCAGCTCAACGCTATACCCGTCTAGTCGGATACTCCCCCACGAGTGCTTCACTATGACACCTCCCGCAGCCCAATCGGTCCAATAGTGGTCTCCCTCGACTCCAAAAAGTATATTCCCATATTCTTTCTGCTGCGCATGCGCAGTTCCAATCCATACCTGTCTAGTCGGACGCTTCCCCACGAGTGCTACATATTGACACATCCCATAGCCCAATCGGACCTGTAGCTATCTCCCTCGACTCCAAAACGTCTATTCCCATACCCCTTTTCTACTGTGCATGCGCAGAATGACGTCAGGTCCATGCCATATCCGTCTAGTCGGATGCTCCGCATAAGTGCTACACAATGACACCTCTCGCAGCCTAATCGGAGATATAGTGGCCCATCTGGACCCCAAAACGTCTATTCCCATACACTTTTCCTACTGCACACGCGTAGAATGACGTCAGTTCCACATCACACTCATCCATTCGGATGCTCCTTCACGAGTGCTTCATTGTGACACCTCCCGCGCCCCATTTGGACCAATATTGGCCCATCTCGACTCCAAAACGCCTATTCCCATACACTTTTTCTACTGCGCATGCGCAGAATACTGTCAGTTCTATGCCACACCCATCTAGTCGGATGGTACCCCACAAGTGCTACATATTGACAACTCCCACGGCCCAATCGGGCCAATATTAGCCCATCTCGACCGCAAAACGTCTATTCCTATACTCTTTTTCTACGGCGCATACGCCGAATGACCACAGTTCCACGCCATACACATTCAGCCGGACGCTCCTTCACGAGTGCTTCACTATGACACTTCCCGCGGCCCAATCTGACCGATAGTGGTCCACCTCAATTCCAAAACATCCCCACATGCCTGAGTATGGATGACGCATGCAAAATCTGAACAATCCGAGGACCCGGATTTTGCACTCAGATGTCAAAGGTAAACTGGTGTCGAAATCACCTTTATATACTACTAGTATCCCCCAAGTCGTGAGTTCGATTCTCACTCAAACCAGTATTTTCTGGCCGGGTGTTTCACAATGTAGGAATACAAATATATTGCATGAAGATGCTTAGTATCTTTCCGTTGTGCTCTGTCAGATTCCGTACCCGTTTTGACGATTTTCCACGCTGTACAGGTCCAATATAGGACGATGGCCGTAAAAAAAAACACAGTGCCGGATGGTAGATCAATGGTGTTGGTACCTCGCACTCACAGCCTGCTGTATTGGTAACATCTCCTGTGGCGGTTTCTTGAGATCTGTGGCAAAGTTCCCCTCCTCCTCAGTGGGAACTGGATTCCTGGCAAGCGCTAATCGGGATCGGCCACACGGTATATTTTAAGATGCTTGAGTACAGGCCTCAAGAAATCGATTCCATTTAATAACCATCAGTATGTTGCATCATGGGATATTAACATGAAAAGTACACCCCACTGGCGCCGGGATCGAATTTTCTTTCTGGATGGGTTTTGAAACTGTATCGGCCTCCGTTGTATGGGTGCTCTTGTCAGTGGGTTGAATCTTCTCCGGGGAAGGAATACGGGTGTTAAGTTTCGCCAGGACATATGTATAGGTCACGGAGGTGAGAAATGGATAGTCCCTCTCTTCCTCCTTTATGTAGAGGCAGTTGATAATTTTTTCATTGGGCCCGGCTAGTGTGTCCTCAATAACACCAGACCAGGCCAACTGGACGGCTGACCGATCGTCCGATGTAAACAGCTGGTGCACAATAAGCACCACATTCTCGAAGGGCATCCAGTGATCAGCATCTAATATGAAGTTTCTGGTGGAGTCCTGGTAACGCCCCACGCGTGCGAAGAATGGCCCATGAGGTACGTAGATGGCATTCTCCATGTTAGTTTGCGCATGCGCAGCCCTATGGCGGAAGCCTGAGTGAAGGCGAAATCACAATGTCTCCAGCCCAAATGGTTCTCCGTACAGGGGTCCACTTCCGGTTGCGCATCAGCAGCCCTATTTCCTCGCTCCACATTACCTCACGGCGGAAGCCTGGGTCCAGGTAACTCATTTGTTGAAATCCCCATGTTTCTAGCCCCACCGGTTCTTGATTCAAAGTTTCACTACCAGTTGCACATGCACAGCCCTGTGCCCCCACTCACATTGCTCTAGTACGGAAGTCCGAGTACAGACGACTCAATTGGTAAAATTTCCATATTTCTAGCCCCACTGGTTCTCTGTACATGGATTTATTTTTCGGATGCGCATGCGCAGCCCTTTTTCCCTACCCCACTCCTTCCATAGAGCGGAAGCCTGGGTCTACGCGACTCATTTGCTGAAAACCCCAGGTCTCTAGCCTCACTGGTTCTCCATACAAATTCTCATTTCCGGTTGCGCTTGCTCAGCCTTACCCCACACTACTTGCTGACCCTCGTATTTATGGCCTGGTTCCGAAAAGGGACGCAGGCGCCTCTGTCCCTTTGAAAGCGTATATGAAGTTCCATTAACCTTTGACCTTTGTGACGTCGCATAAGGGGCACCAAGGCGCTTCTTGGACCATTTGAAAGGGGGTTTAAACTCATATTGACCTCAGTCAGGTTACAAAATGGCACATGGACGCCTCTTCGACCCAGTGAAAGTGGATTAAAGCTAATATTGACCGTTGGCCTTAGTATCGTCACTTCCGGTTCTGGTCACGAAAATGAGGCAGGGCGACCCAATTTTGAAAGAGTTGTAAAATCGTAATCTTCAGTCTGTTTTGAGCCTTATGCGCCTTACATTGTCAAATTTTCTACTATTGTTTCGTTGTCTTTAGCGTTACCAGATGAAACATATTCAAATATAAAAAATCTTTTTAGACACGTTATCGCACAGAAACTCTACTGACTGATGTATTTGAAAACAAGACCATATTATTTTCCCTCGAAGTGTTACCCAGTGGTTTGGAGGCACAATGTGTTCCCAATTTCACTCACAAACACTAGGACAAACAAAACGTATGGCCGTCCAGTGCAAAAACATAAGAATATTATTATATGATACTCTTTATATGTATTCAGAGCCATTGCAAATAGAATGGTGCTGTTTTCATTGAAACTATGTGATTATAGAGACTAAAATATACCTGTGATCTTAAAGAATTGCTGGTGATGGTGAAGACAAAATATAAGAGTCATACTAAAGCAAACGACCCACGATGTTTTGCTACT
This sequence comes from Hanleya hanleyi, assembly GCA_036873755.1. NCBI lineage: Eukaryota > Metazoa > Mollusca > Polyplacophora > Lepidopleurida > Hanleyidae > Hanleya > Hanleya hanleyi. Next base: position 51,131 of record JAVTVY010013487.1, read on the forward strand.
CAAGTTTACTCTGCATAAACCATTGAACCAAACTGAGACTGATAAAATTACTCCGCAATTATGCAGTATATTCTACATTGGCGTAATGGGAACTGCATCGATTTTGCGGGGCAAAGAGTTGATGAACATTCGTCGTTAGAAGTATAGAAAACGTAAATTCTGTCGAACAATCATGGTCAAATATGATGGTGTAGCGTGACGTGGCGATGACGCTACGGATGACGTCACTTCCGGTCACGTGACTTCCAGGATTCGGTGATGTCACTTCCGGGTCAAAGGTGACGCCCGGTTCAAAGGTCACTTCCGGTCACGTGACGGCCCAGCAAGAGTTATCTACCCCTAAAGTAGACCGTACGCTGCAGTGACTTCAATGTTAAACCTAATGGAAAACCCATTTGCGGTCTGGGGTGTGGATCCTTGTTTTCTTTCTCTCGCGAAGTAGAACACGATGGGAGAGGTATCGCGGTTATTGATTGAATTGAATTTATTTAAAAAGTTACCGAGCGCATGCGCATTAGGTAGCCAGATCGTGGTGAACGTTTTGCGGTTTAGGTGGACCCATAGTGGTCCGATTGAGCCGTGTGAGGTGCGTTTTGGTGCGCGCTACCAAAATATTCAATTACTCCAATGCTGTCAGGGAGTTTGACTGGAATAAATACACGTCAGGAGGCTATAGTTGTGATTGTGAATCGTCGAACTTTATCTATACTCCATGCAAACATGTTGTGACTGGTGACCGAGAAGAATAAATCTGAAGACTGACCAGAAGATAGTCCTGTCTGCATTGGAATAGTACCGTACGTTATTGATTGGTCGAAGCGAGAAGTTGAAAGTTGAACCTACAGTACTCGCTGATTGGCTGGACCTCACCAAAAGCAAGGTCGCTGAAATAATCCGCCATATTGACAGAAGTACTCTTCCCCAAGCAAAACAAGTACTGAGAAACCTCAATTCGCAAGAAGTTCTTGCAAATCTCCAGAGTAATTCGTCATTGTCCCAGCAGAAAAAGCTCCAAATAATATAATATTCATATGCAAATATTACTATTACCAGGTGCTGGTTAAAGAATTGAGTGTAGACCTATCATCATCAAATACGTCTACTTACTCCCAAACTTCAGTTACTCTGGAAGATTTATTTAACAATCACAACACGTTTCCCAGGGAAAGAGGTATTTGTCTTCATGGTACTCATATGAACAGTCACAATCAAAGCGCGACTGAGATACATCATTCTTTAGATGACGACCTTACAACGAATATTATGGATTAAGAATACTGATCAGCGATACGGATTTGATATTTTTGGAACATCATGATGTCTTGCCGGCATCATTGAAAACTGTTGACCGCTTCTCTCTTGCAGGAAACAAGCCTA
>JAVTVY010013488.1:0-54929 GCA_036873755.1 Hanleya hanleyi
CTAATATAATATAATAGACTATCATAGTCATGTTAACCACTGGTCAGCCTAATATAATAGACTATCATAGTCATGTTAACCACTGGTCAGCCTAATATAATATAATAGACTATCATAGTCATGTTAACCACTGGTCAGCCGAATATAATATAATAGACTATCATAGTCATGTTAACCACTGGTCAGCCTAATATAATAGACTATCATAGTCATGTTAACCACTGGTCAGCCTAATATAATAGACTATCATAGTCATGTTAACCACTGGTCAGCCTAATATAATATAATAGACTATCATAGTCATGTTAACCAATGGTCAGCCTAATATAATATAATAGACTATCATAGTCATGTTAACCACTGGTCAGCCTAATATAGTATAATAGACTATCATAGTCATGTTAACCACTGGTCAGCCTAATATAATATAATAGACTATCATAGTCATGTTAACCACTGGTCAGCCTAATATAATAGACTATCATAGTCATGTTAACCACTGGTCAGCCTAATATAATATAATAGATTATCATAGTCATGTTAACCACTGGTCAGCCTAATATAATAGACTATCATAGTCATGTTAACCACTGGTCAGCCTAATATAATATAATAGACTATCATAGTCATGTTAACCACTGGTCAGCCTAATATAATAGACTATCATAGTCATGTTAACCACTGGTCAGCCTAATATAATATAATAGACTATCATAGTCATGTTAACCACTGGTCAGCCTAATATAATATAATAGACTATCATAGTCATGTTAACCACTGGTCAGCCTAATATAATATAATAGACTATCATAGTCATGTTAACCACTGGTCAGCCTAATATAATAGACTATCATAGTCATATTAACCACTGGTCAGCCTAATATAATAGACTATCATAGTCATGTTAACCACTGGTCAGCCTAATATAATATAATAGACTATCATAGTCATGTTAACCACTGGTCAGCCTAATATAATAGACTATCATAGTCATGTTAACCACTGGTCAGCCTAATATAATATAATAGACTATCATAGTCATGTTAACCACTGGTCAGCCTAATATAATATGACTGGAGAATTATTAGAGTAACAATATCCTAGAAAATGTTTTCTTCTTTTCTCAATTCTGTGCTGCTAATGGGGAATTGGAGTCAGTGGAGTGGTGCCAAAAATGTTTACTTACATTCCCACTTATTGTATGAATGCACTACAATTGTAGTTCGTCTCCAGGTTGAATGTTATATTATATTTACTTTCTTTCCATTGTTATTGGAGATATTCATCCATAAGAAAAGAAAGAGCACCGTATCATGAGATTATTGTAACCAGATCTTGAGTGTTCCTTGTACATCATTTGGAAAAGAATGGAGGCGAGGGAAAATTTCGCAACCATGATGTCCTGGATTGTGATTTATAACAGAGTATGTTGTATTATTCATTAGAAAAAAATGTCCATTTGGAAACAGTGGGTGGTTAACATCAGGTATGTATTGTAAAGATACTGGTTTATTAAATAATAAACCAAACACTTCATAGAATGCATTGAGATAGTTTGCCAGGTGCCATTTGTCCATTTGCCATTTTGTCCAGTTGCTATTTTGTGTTTTGTCACTTCAGGCTCATTCAGATGAAATTTATCATGACCTCCCGCCCCCAATTCATTTTATTATTGCTCGTTTCCGTAACAAACATGGAAATTCCCATTTCACAAACTTCACCAGATACTAGAGAGCTAATTTAATGTTCATGCTTGAAAATTATTATGGAACAATCAGATATTTATTCTGCGAACATTTCACCCATCAAGCTTGATCATATAAAATACCTTGAGCACAACTCAAAATAACATGAATTGCAGGCAAGCACCTAAAAGGTGCGTGGACCCCTCAGCCTGCTTTTTTTTAGTCAAGTAGGGTCAGGGCTGCATCTAGAGCCAATTTAGTTTCAGAAAACATATGGGTGCCCAAAACTCAAATGAAACAAAAAACGAAAGTTTTGTTGTTGTTCAATTTGAAAGTATTTCTGAAGGAAATACTCCTAGAAAAAGCTTCTGGGAGCCTCAATATCGATCCAATTGCATAGCTGGGTATTGAATTTCATGTTAATAAACCTCTGTTTTGTGATTGATCACAGGCTCTTTGCGCCAAAATTCACTTTAAAAAATTGGACCCTCGATAATGAATTATGAAAAGGAACCAAGAGTTTGGGATCAGAACCTGCAAAAATCCCTGGATACCGTATATAACAGACTTCGGTTTCACGTGAGTGGTGTGCTGGGATTACAGCATGCAAGAAAGTGTAGCTCTGTTAGCGGCAATTTATGCATTGCACAAGTGTGATAACAAGTAAACACACTGATTGACACAGGCCCACCCTTATCATTATTTGGGGGGGGGGCATATAAGCTCCAGGTATGCAAACTGGTTCAAAATTGCCCAGAGTCAGGCTAAAAATGGGCTCTCCTAATCACTCGTTTTAAATAATTTCCAAGGTACAGTAACATGTTTGGTGACAAAAATTGAAGCATTATGTTGTACCAGTTAAATGTGTGGACACAAATATGGTTCATGCAAAAGTTTTAGGATAAATCATATGATGTAGAATAGAATGATTTAATAGCAAAATTAAAGAAAAATGTTGTCCTTCATTCAATGAGAATCTTGAATGGACCAAGCTTTCTTGTATCAGGGAACCTTCAAAATTCACACTGAAACATGCAACCAAGGGTTCCCGATGGGCATAGATAAAAGTGCAAAAGCTAAGCCATCAATAAATAATAAAAAAAAAATTAAAAATCATGAAATCATCACAGCCATCTGAAAATCTAATCATTTCATCAGTCAACATTCAGGAAGCTCTCACCAAAGGTTTGTCAGGCCCGACTTGATAGATCTGCAGATATTCAGCAGACAAGAACATGTTGATGGGCATAGATAACAGTGCAAAAGCTGAGCCATCAATAAATAATAAAAAAAAATTAAAATCATGAAATCATCATAGCCATCTGAAAATCTAATCATTTCATCAGTCAACATTCAGGAAGCTCTCACCAAAGTTTGGTCAGGCCCGACTTCATAGATCTGCAGATATTCAGCGGACAAGAACATGTTGACGGACGGACGGACGCTAGGACGGACGGACGGACGTACGTATATGGCAACGACAAAGACCCCACAGCCAATAAAAACTATTATAAAATCATCTGCCCATCTCCCATTCCTGGCGAGCAGGTGATGATAAACAAACTACGACGTTTAATGAGCCTAATAAATTGCAAGTTTTCTCATTGCCATTTCGTCCACTCCCGGCGCATCAAGCCAACAGTGTCATGGACGGGTGAAGACTGGAAGATCTTGAAGAAGTTGACAGACTGGAGGAGACTGCCAAGAAGTCTACTTAGATTTTGAGGATTCATGATGCATAAATTTGACAAAGCTGCGACAGATTGTCCAAAAACCTACTGCTAAGCCGAAGGATGTGAATATTCCATCACTTGATTGCTAACAACAGTTGATTATTAACAGCTCAGAATTGGCGGGTAATAATTTGGGGAGGCTCATCGAAACTGATTTTCGGAATGTTTTGTTAAATGAGAAAACATCCATCTCACCAAAATAAATGGCTATGGTATCCAATACAGTGCACCCCACACTAGCAGAGAACTGAAAAAACTCTGATCAACACAAGGTCTGATATACTATAAAGCAGCAGTTTTAATCTGTTTCCAAACAGTACTCAGTTTGAGGGTAATATAAACAATTTACATTCCATAACAAATGCAGAGCGAATTCCAACATTGTAGGCTTCAACCACAACCATGGACTTGAGATAACATCTGGACATGAAACAACTGCACCTTATCAATTATACATATTTACGCTCAGCTTGTACATCTATATTTTATCAGGGCAATATTCAGGTGATAAAGCAACATGGAGGATTGGAATGGTATTATGTACAACTCTACTCCAGGACAATCTTGGATCATTCAAGCACCCTCGATATTGTCTAAAATTATCATTCAAATTTGATAATCTGAATATAGGACAAACTCATATCATTTCATATCATATATCATTTCCGGTTCTCACAAGTTGATCAGTTTGGGGTGAGAACATACACTTCATGTGACTGAATGATTAGAGAGTTTATCATATCAACCATTACCGTACCAGGTTTTTCAGGCAAAAAAACAACAGCCATGAAAATATACCCCGCCCGAAGTCAGAGGGGACAAAACAAGAAAATACTAGTACTTATTTGACATCAATCAACATGGAAACAAAAGATGTGAAAGTGTGATTTATATGCAGGACAGTCATTTTGGATTCATGCATGATGCTTTAAAGTGTCCTTCAAAAAGAGACAAAATAAATCAATATAATTATAAACTGTGCTTATATTTTCATTGCTGGTGATGGGCAGAACAGTTAACAAACATGACGAAAATAGAAGGGGCCTTTCCCCAGATAAAGGTCCTATTCGTCATGTAAGGAAAACACAATAGGTGACTACATGTAGGGAACCTTAAAACCTGGAAAAGCTGCCCGCAGGTTGTATTACACATGGTGTTTCCGGTTTGAAGATCCTTACATGACAAACTTCTCAGATAAAGACGGATCAATTTTGACATCAGAGAAATCATTTCAGCTGCAAATCGATTTTCTTCAGAAATAAGTTAGATAAGTCTAGTCTGACAGTTCCCCTGGGGAAGACAACTCTGTAACTACCTTTGATACATAGACATAGCTTGCAATACTTTTAACTGGTATAAAACATAGACAAATTGAAGCTGCTGGAAAAAATTTTCATTGGGGAAAAACAGTTACCAGATTCAATGGACCAATATACACCCACAAAACCTTCAGTAAACAATATACGCCCACAAAATCTTTAGTAAACAATACACACCCACAAAACCTACAGTAAACAATGTACCCTCACACAACCTTCAGTAAACACTGTGGAGCAGATGCAATGTAATGGGAAAGCTGCAATCACACAGGAGGATATTATGATAGACACAGCAGACATTAGTGTTAACCATGGCTTGGATCTTGAGACCTTGGCTTTGATCTGTTGACTGCATCAAAATTGATATAATCAATCAAAATCAACTAGAGGTTTTGCTTTGACCCTTGAGTTGCCGCTCTGGCATGAAGCCTATGTGAGCTGCACATCTCAAAATACTGGTCGTAGATGCTGACAACAAGACCTGCAGCCTGATAGTCTGTGAGGTAGAAATGTGAACAAATAAATAAAAGGGGTCGTGTTCTTTGAACTTGAATGAAGCTTCCATCCAAGTTTGGTGAAACTCTGTCTGTCTTGCCTGAAAATGCATGTACAAGTAGACAGACGGACCCTGGACAAGGACGCATGCATGCACACACACCAAAACCTAATCAAATGAGGAGGCCATCCCAATGAAGTTTCCATCCATGTTTGGTGAAATTCTGTCCAGCAGTTATCTAGATATCTTGCAGACAAGAAAAGGGGAAGGATGGACAGACAGACAGCACAAACATTAAATGTCTCCCCCAACATCATTAATTAATTGAGTTTATTAAAAGTACACTTGAAATTTGATAATAATCCACACCCCTGAAATGACAGTAATAAGACAATTTTCCACTTTTTCTGGCCTAAATGACATTGACCTTTGTTTGACCTCAAAATAAACATGCAGCTTCGCAAAAAGATCAAGCCCTTCAGGGTGGCACATCATTTGAGGTTGCACATCATTGGCAATGGACATCATTTAAAATAACAATACATTTATTAGAAAATATGATTTCTATATCAGTGATGTTGAGGTTGGAATATATTCTAAAACTTCGAATAAAGATTACATTTTTTTCCGAAAGTAAGCTTACACATTCTATTGCATAGATCTGATAAATACATGTACATGTATAGTTAGGAACAATATGTCTGCAATTTGGAGCATGTTCTTGGTGTAACTTTGTGTGATATGTCAACAAACAAAGCAAATAACAATGCAATAGTTGGAGTAAAGCTATCATTTCCAGTATGCAATGGGACAACAGCACTGCGGTAAACCCTCACATTTGTATGCAAATAAAAGAATACAATGACAACTGTGTCCAATCATACTGTAATGCTCCATAATAATGTGCACTGGTGAAGATTGAGACATCACAAACTGATTCAAACTCAGTTTTAATTAATATAGTAAGTTAAATGTGTGGACATAGATATGGTTGTGCAAAAAGCTTTAGGGTCAACCAGAATTTGATAGCAAAATTTAAGGAAATGGCGTCCTTCATTTAAGGCGACACGAAATTAAAAACTAACAGGGTTTCAGTACTGCAGGATTCCCCCCGCCGGTTATTTTAATATTGTGCTTCTAAAATAAAATAATGTCACCAAACTATTAGTAAATACTATAAAGGAATATACTATAGGTCATTTGGTATGTATGCCTGTATATACAATGTACACTGCATCTCATGCCTAATAACAGGTTAGTATCACATATAAGAGATATAAAATTAGAAATTGGAATATGAGGGTATGGAGTTGGGCAATGCATTGAATAAGTGTAGCATGATGTAAGCTTCAGGAAAATATGAGGATATGGGATCGGGCAAAGCTTAGTTTAGGTGATGGATGGTGGGGCACAGTGCCCCGTAGGTGGGGACATGCTTCCATGGGTAGCGCATGAGTTGAATAAGTGTAGGATCATGTAAGCTGTGGAAAAATATGATGGTATGGGGTCGGGCGAAGCTTAGCTTAGAAGCTCAGTGCCCCAGAGCTGGGGACATGCTCCCGGGGGTAGTGGATGGGTTGAATAAGTGTACAGGATGATCTGAGCTCCCAACTATATGAGGGTATGGGGTCGGGCAAAGCTTACTTTAGGAGATAAGAGGTGGGGCTCGGTGCCCCAGGGATGGGGCATGGTCCCCGAGGGTAGTGGATGGGTTCAATAAGTGTAGCCAGATGTAAGCATTTGGAATAGATGAGAGTTCGGGGGGTTGGGCTGGCCTTAGTTTAGGAGACACAGGTGAGGCCGAGAAGCTGTGGACAGGAATTTTCTAAGTCCAAAACTTTAACATTTACTTGGTCCTGGGGTCCCAGGGGTGGGGACATGCTCCCCGAGGATAGTGGATGGGTTCAATATGTGTAGCCCGATGTGAGCATCTGAAATATGAGGGTTCGGCGGTCGGGCAGGCCTTAGGATCAATCTTTAACATTTACTTGGTCCTGAGGAAAAATTTTCTAAGTCCAAAACTTTAACATTTACTTGGTCCTGGGGTCCCAGGGGTGGAGATATGCTCCCTGAGGGTAGTGGATGGGTTCAATAAGTTTAGCCAGATGTAAGCATTTGGAATAGATGAGAGTTCGGCGGGGTCGGGCTGGCCTTAGTTCAGGAGACATAGGTGAGGCTGAGACGCTGTGGACAGGAATTTTCTAAGTCCAAAACTTTAACATTTACTTGGTCCTGGGGTCCCAGGGGTGGGGACATGCTCCCCGAGGATAGTGGATGGGTTCAATATGTGTAGCCCGATGTGAGCATCTGAAATATGAGGGTTCGGCGGTCGGGCAGGCCTTAGGATCAATCTTTAACATTTACTTGGTCCTGAGGAAAAATTTTCTAAGTCCAAAACTTTAACATTTACTTGGTCCTGCAGATAGACAGAGAGACAGAAAGACAGATAGACAGACGGACATCATTGTGGCACCTATATTGAGCTTTCCGCGGCTAAAGCTACGGGCTCGATAATAAATAGGGTTATTCTCTGCCCAATGTGCACAGTAGGCATGCAGTTTTAAACTAATTCAGGACTTGGAACAGGAGATTTTTGTTCATTTTTACAGGTTCTTTAGCTTGAGTGAACTTGACCTTTGACCTTTTGACCTAAATATAAAATAAGGTTTATCTTTGCTCAACTCCCAAGAGTATACCCAATGTTTCATACCAATTCATAAACTGGAACTGGAGATTTTCCTTCTCTTTTTTTTGCAGATTTTCTAGCCCAAGTGATCTTGATCTTTGACCTAGTGACCTCAAAATCAATGTGCTGAGAGCTATTTCCCAATAATATCCTCAGTTAAAATTTGAAGTGAATTGAATCAATAGTTTTCAAATTATCGAGTTAACAGGAAAATGTGACGGACACACACGCACACATTGTTTCTACATCACCTGACTGGAGACCAGCAAAACCAAAAACTTTTTCCACCACACTATATCTCTCTAATTCTCATCATAGTATATGAAGAATCTAAGAATCACGAGACAATGCATACAATAGCGAAGTCTGGGGACAACAATATGTCTAGACTTGACCCTTTTCAGCTGCACAAAGACTCGAACAATAGCTTCCTACATGAAGTATCTACCCAGCAGCAAGGTGCCTAAAACTAGAAATTACAGTAATGTTATGCCATAAAATTTGCAAGAATATCACTACTACATGTATGTATTGTCAATATACAGGATTGTCTTAATTCTCAATATTCACAAAACATTGTGTGCAATAGCATGGATGTAAAAATAGTTTCACCATTTTTCAGATGAAAAAGATGAACTGAAAGGATAGAAGAAGCTTCAGGAATATACCATTCAAAAATGGTTAAAAAAAAATCTTCAAAATTTATCATACATGTTTTTTGCATCCACCATGTCCACAACATCTAGACAGACTCCAGTAGAACGCCGGATAAAAAGTTGAAAAAGTTGAGCTTTTAAGTGGATATATAGACATGATATAGTATCAATATACAATGTACTTTGTACAAGTCTTATGCAAATAGATACATATGAAAGAAATGTACACAGTATAAAAGAAACTGTTTAAAATATGGACAATTTACATGTTTTTACAATAAAATATTTCAATATTATTATTTAGCATGTAAGTATATCAGGGGTTGAAATGTTTGAAAAATGTACCTGTCCGGATAGGTAAACAAAATGTCCACATATCGCCTCAGATGCCTGAATAAATTTGCGGTGAAGAATTGAACTTACGATATTTGACGTTGATTAAAAAATAATTATTATTGAAATAAAGAGTAAAATAGATAAAGAAAATCAAACTATTTTGCACAAATTGAAAGCCACCCCCAATATATTGTCAGAATACATGGAATATGTGCATCGATGACATTTTCATCCCCAAATACAGTTTGATACAGACAAACTTTAGAGAAATTAAGGTGATTTCATTGATATTCAAGGATATTTTGTCCACCAATTTTGTGACAGGTACATGCTATTTCTATCTGTCTCTAGCAAAAATGACCTGTCTAGGACAGGTGCATGTGTGAACATTTTAACCCCTGTATAGATGTACATGCATACCATATAATTTAATAACATTAAAGAATACATGTGCACACAAAAAGTGATGGAGAATTAGAGCAGAGCTACATGTATTAAAATAAGACAAGTTTGAAAATCTGTAAAGCTATTTTCAGCCGGAATCTTTTTCTATTCAATCAAAATTTTGTGGGTCTGAAGACTGATAATTTGAGAGAGACTTGCCTCAGGGTACTGAAGGTAGCCTTGCGCAACCAAAGACTGTGTGAAATTTTTCAATTAGAATTACACAGAGCAATACACATGAGAGTGAGGCAGTACATGCAAGAGAACCTATCAGCTAACAGCAGGCAGCTGTTGTCTGCATACGGTAATTTCCCTATTAATTCGCGATGTAGTGATGAAACTCACCACTCCAAAAATTGGCTACTTTCGAATTATTTGTCGAGCGAATTCCAGAAAATGCGAGTGTTCGAATTAAATGTCGCACCGATTTTCATGGAAAATCCAAAATGGCGGACCGCTTTGCCGTGGTCGTAGTGATCGTATTTATTACTGTGTATTAACTTTGATATCTCATCATAGTTTCCATAAAAGGCAGTGTATGATGTCAGAAAATCTTCTCTACCCTGATAAAGGCGTCTAATTTTATTCGAGGAAGTCAACCATATTGATCGAGTGACAAGTTCAGCAAGATCATGCAGATTTTTGAGCCGACGTCCGTAAATTCGCGTCCATAATAACATCGTAAAAGTAGGCCAAAACATTGAACGTATTCCTTCCTTTTTGTTCAGTATTAACTATGATCTATATTATGAAACCTAACTGACATGGAATTGAAAGAATATTCTGGAAATATAAAACTATACACATATTAGAGTATTCCATGTTCGAGTCGTTCGGTATGTCAACGTTGTTGTTGTGAACCCTGAAAATGAACCAACGGCAAATTTGTGTAGGCCTGTATCACGAAGCTTTAGACAGATAAGCGGACTGCCATAGACTTTTTGGTCTTCACTGTGCATGATTTTACACACACCATCCAGGACTTGAATAAATATCCCGGACCTATGAAACGAAATGAATGTAGAATTAACGGCGGATTGTACAAGAGAACCGAGTGTCAGTCGGCAATACAGGTTTCGATTTGTTTGTTTCGAGTATGAGAATATCTATTACGGTACCGGTACTGTAACATATTACTAAAAGTATGGGGTCGAAGTATGATATCGTTCTAATTAATTAGCTACTGGTAGGTTCTCATCTCAGAAACTTTACCTATTGCCGTTTAAATGTTTCTCAAATTTGTTTAGAATTAGAGTAATGGAATGGCGATGTTTTGATTCTTAGTGTAAAAATGCGGGGTGCAATTCCAAAGAATTTTTATTGCTGGAATTTCGGTACGTTCGTGGGTATTCATAAGAAGTATTTTCATTAACAATAAAATATTTAACTAAACGGGAAAGAGGTAAGTCTTTCTGATAACTGTATTTGAACAAAACAGAGCACATGCAGAGATGATTGCTGTCGGCGCTTCACATCGCAAAATTTGTTTTTGTCCCCTGGTGGGGAAAACTGACGTTTGTCAACTGTGTGATTTCCTGTCTATGTTGCGTTAAACGATAGGTGTATTTTGTTAAAACTTTTTCATTTTAAGTTTATCTAATTATCTAAATAAGCAGGTGTGTTTTGCCTTATGGCCAGTGTCACAACCCCAAGACTATCCCTGAGTTTCAGTTGGTCGACTCTGACGATGAAGACTTCCTTGGATTTTCTGCGGAAGATATTCCCCCCGGAAATGAAGATCGAGTGAGACCAGTTTGTCCGCATCTGAATGTGCCGATTTGAAAACTTGTAGCTTTAATCTCGGATAAATTAAATCCAGTGCACAGTGCCTCAGTAAATTGCATGTATGATGCTTTTATTTTATGCCGTTTTATGTTAAAAATAATAGCATACGGCGATATACTCTACGAGATTCTAGGAACATATTCACTTTACTTTCATCGGCACAAACTCCGTTGCGAAAACGGGAGTGTTCGAATTTATTGTTTCACGGGTACGTATATTGAAAATGCTCCCGTTTTTGTTTTATTAGGATGGACAAAATCACGACAGGGGAAAAATCGAACGTTTTCGAATTAAATTTGGAAGGTGAATTAATAGGGAAATTACCGTACACACCTTTGATGTTTTATCTGGCAGTCAGTCCTTCTCAAATTATCTGCCCTAGCCTAGGATTACTTAAAGATGAAAAGAAAAAAGTGACATATCTCTAACACAAAATATGGTATAGTTATCAAAAGGGCATGATCCATTGAAATGTTTCTGGAGTACAAAAACAGGGCTAAATCAGCAGCCTCTGGAGAATGAAACATCATTCCAGCAATTTTGTGTAATCCTGCAAAGTTGGAATTGTGCCTGTTGTAGAAGAGCAGTTGTTCTGTCTGGAGAAAGGGACCCACAAATTCAGCACGTTTTACAAACATAATCCTTGAATGGCCCTTCTGTGTAATATCAATAGCGGATTTCATGTGTGAAAGTTGGCAGCTCTAGAAGAGCCCAATTACCTTTAATCATATACTAATACAATGTAAGAAACTATTTAACTTTATAGCCTATTGCCTCCATACAGCCACTGGGCCCCTGCACAGAGAGTCCTCCAATTATATGTAATCTAGACTGTAACAGGGTATAAGCACAGGAGCAGTGGGTTGTGGGTATACTGACTAATTCCGTCCAGTTATTTGAACTGAGATCGTAAGCTTCAACTGCATTCAATGGTCGACCTTGGTTCCCTAAACGGCAAAATATAAAAGGAATAAATTCAAATTCATAGTCATTTTTTTTTTTAATTCAGTAACCATTTAAGATTATATATGAATATCAATTCAATTCAATTCAATAAAAGTCTTTTCCATGGATAGATAAATGGTACCAGAAATCCTATGAATATAATGTAAACCCTTAGCTTCCTTATCTACACATTCTTACCAGATTTTTACAGTCCTCTTCCCAGTTCCTATTACATGTGCCAAGAAGCCAAATTGGAATGGACAAGAAATCATTCCTTGTAAGTAAGTGGAGTCTCAGATTTCAATGATCTTACCATCTTTTAAAAGCTCTTGTAAAAGCTTTTCGTTCTCTGCACTGAATATTAACATTTTTACCGAAAATTCATTTTCAACTATTATCCAAGAGTAACCTCACTATAAGGTCCCTCAATATAGCGCTGAATCTGATATAAGATGGGTGCTATGGCATCCCCCAAATTAAAGAATACCTGTTAATGCTTTTATAAGTCTGAAAGTTTATAAGGCGGTTAAAATTTGGTCCCCCAACAACAGCGTCATAGTGAGGTTGCACTGTACTTATCTTTCGGTTTTTGTAGATCCACCTTCACAAAAAGACGTGTACCTACCGGAGTTTATCAACTTTCTGAATATAGATTATCTATCTACCGATCTATCTAATTTCAGGTGTTTTCCCCAAAGTTTTCCAATAGGAAATGTACCTGAGATCACTGTTAGCAGGTTAGAAAGAATGAAATTTTGTGGAAAACCAGTGCACATCCAGTCAACCAAGGTATTAAAGTATTGGTACACTCATACATGTATGGTACACATGTCCAGTCAGGCATCCGGTAATATAACTAAGATATTAACATGGTGCTGAGATGAGGGAGATAAGGAAGCATTCAAGTATCACATACACAAAACATTTGGAGTTTGTTTCACTCACCCCCACCCCATCAGTATGTACACATGCTGATCTTTCTTTGACCCCTCCCTCATGTGTCCATAACTGCCCAATCAACATGAGAAGAACAGAATCGGCCACAAAAATTTGTCATGCATGCCTACCAAAAATATGTTGTTCGAATATAATATCAAGGGTGGGGATGTTCCATGAATGCCATTCTGCAATTCTGCCCAAATTATTTGTAGAATCATTTGGCTTTAGCCTAAGTGCTTCTAATCCCAAAGGCGCAACATGAAATCGTGCTTAGAAAATATATGAACTGACGAAAAGTAAAGAAATTTGGAATGGCAAAAAATAAAATTTCCCCAATCTTAATAAATTGATACCTAAACGACACTCCCACATTTCATATGTTGCTGTACGATCTTACTGTCTTGCATTAGTGTAAGTGTGACATGCCTTCTGTTTGTTGGAAGGGACGGTTAAAGACTGGTTTATTCATTGGATTAACCATACAGCATGGCATCAGCTTGTTCCACAACACAGAAAATTCATGATATTTAGAGATTGCTGTCTCAACTCTAACCATTGTGAAACTGAGGGAGACCATCCTTTCTCCCCTCCCCGACAACAAGTGAATCAGTCCGAGTGCATAGACATAGTATCTATTAAATACTCCTGAAATGACAGACTGAACATGAAATTCACCTGAGAGAAGTAAGTAAGACCTTTAGTGGCAAGTCCAGTTGGGGAACGTTGATAGGATAGTAATTGATCAAGATTGAGTTTCCCGCGGGCAGACAATACTTGGGCAAAGTTTCCAAAGCTATCGCCAAAATATTATGCAAACAAGGTTTCTTCTGTCACTTTTCATTCATGACCATGTGTCATGAGCACATGGTTAGCTTTAATATTTTGCAAAACATCGCTGTTTTATGTCAGAAAAAAAAAGCCTATACCTGCAAGGGAGCAAAAGGGATAAACTAAATATAGTCGATCGATTGTGATCGAGGAAGCATCACTTTTACATGTGTGAAGAGAGTAATAACATAAAACTTAGGAAAAACAAATTTAACATGGCCCCAAGGTGGTGCCACCTATGAGCGAATTGGCACAAAAACATTCCGAAATGAAAACTTGAGGGAAGATACTTGCATCTCAAATTTGGCAAGAATCTGTTCGGGTTGTCAGAAATTATTGTCCGGAAACTCAATTTTAACTTGACACCCAGGTGGCACCACCTATAGATGGATTGGGACAAAAAGCAATCTCAAGTGAGAACTTGAGGGAAGATACCAATATATCATTGATTTGGAAAGAATCCGTTCACATTTTTAAAAGTTACTGTCCAGAAACGCAAATTTGACTTGAACGGGTTGGCATGGAAAACAATCCCATCCGAGATCTTGAAGCAAGATCCCCCGACAATGGAAATAGATAATTGAATCTGTTCAGTTTTATCAAAAAGTTAACTTGGCCCACAGGTGATCGTCATGTGAAAAAATCCTAAGCGAGATCTTCAGGCAAGGGACCCAATTACCAAATTAGAAAAAATGTGTTTGGTTTTTCAGGAATCATTGTCCGGAAATGAAATTATAACTGTGCCACCTATAGGTGGATCAGCACAAAATACAATCACATAATATCGTTGCCACCCTTATAAAAAAAAAACCGTGGTTTACCATACATTACCATAGGGTAAAGTATGGTAATGCATGGTAAACCACGGTTCTGTATGGTAATGTATGGTAAATCCGAGGTAAAATATTGTATGGTAAAGTTCACCGTGGTTTACCATACAACGAACCGTGGTGAACCACGGTATTCCAGGCTGAACCATGAACATCCATGGTAATGTATGGTAAATCCGAGGTAAAAGATTGTATGGTAAAGTTTACCGTGGTTTACCATACAACGAACCGTGGTGAACCACGGTATTCCAGGCTGAACCATGAACATCCGTGGTAATTTATGGTGAATCCATGGTAAAAGATTGTATGGTAAAGTTTACCTTGCTTTACCATACAACGAACCGTGTTGAACCTCAGTATTCCAGGCTGAACCATGAACATCCATGGTAATTTATGGTGAATCCAGGTAAAGTTTACCGTGGTTTACCATACAACGAACCGTGTTGAACCTCAGTATTCCAGGCTGAACCATGAACATCCATGGTAATTCATGGTGAATCCGTGGTAAAAGATTGTATGGTAAAGTTTACCTTGGTTTACCATACAACGAACCGTGGTGAGCCATGGTATTCCAGGCTGAACCATGAAAATCCATGATAATGTATCGTGAATCCATACGGTAATAAATATGGTAATAAAATGTATGGTCAATTTTACCATGCTTTACCATACAACGAACCGTGGTCAACTATGATGTTCAATGGTAGACTGTGAAACTTCATTGTTCAAATCTGTGGTAACAAATCATAATAGTAAATCAAACATCAGACGAACCGTGGTAATTCAGGTTCACAATACCCAGCAATCTAGTGTCACATGTATGTACCATACACTTTTCTGAGACAATTTGTGTTTCTATGAAATGTTCCCTAAAAGTTGATCTTTGTAGAAAACTAAGAGTTTCTTACAATAATAAAGTTTTATTTCATAATTATTACTTTCGAAATATCACACAAAATTGCCAAACTATAGGTTTACATACATATTCCATTACAAATAATGGCTCACATATCCATATATCCACACAGTAAAACCACTGATAAAACGTAGGTTTTTTCCTACCATACATTGACTGTAAAAACGTCCTGTTGAGTTCACACCTTAATCACACTAGCTCGCGCTAGCAGACAATGACACCGTTCAATAAGCCATGAAGATACTTCATATGTACCGGTACATCCGACTTAATCGTGGATAAAACAACATGGTGCCACTGCCATCAAATTTGCTTGCTGTTTCAAATGGGCGCATCAACAATGCAAGGCACTTCGTGAGCATGCATACGACGTTCGTAAGTCTTTGTTATATTCTCCGTTTCAGAACCACATATTCTGGAAGACGGGAGTATCCCAGCAGCCTTTGCGGCACTGCCTGACAACAATGGCGTGGGCTAAAGCAACGCATAGCGACGTATTCACTTAGCCCAGGCAGACCGCGATTCTCGCCGTTAAATCGTATTTCCTCGACGTTTGCGGCTGGTAATCATTTGGAGTCGATAATATATTGTTAATAAGGTAACATTTAACAGCTGAAAGGATCAATTGTGTGGTAAAGACTCCAGGAAAGGGTAATAAACAGCTCTTAAATAACCCACAACACTGATCTACAGGGCGCTAACACAGCCGTTAAAATCCTGGGGTTAACACAGCGGCAACACCGTCATTGTCGGCATATAGCACGGATAATCTGTTTTAATTTCCCCCCATAAAGCTGTTAATTATCCATATTCAGTGATTGACTTATTAAATGATTAACATCAGCATGGAGCAGTATGTATCCGTGGCTTATAACCGTAAATTTTCTGTATAAACAGTCAATCAATTTTATTTGATCTTTGGTCTGACGTGTGTTTCTTTGTCATGTTGACACTGTGATGAGTAATTCTCAGTTACAGTGATTATTTCATTGACTTGTATAGTACAATCCATTACTCAATCAGTCTTTATATAACCCATCATCAGTATCCGAGTCATTCAAACTTCAAACTTAAGAGAAACAGGTAATGCTAATATAGTAAAAATGCCAAAGGCGTGTTGTGTTCATGACTGTACAGCTAACAAAGACAAGTTTCCAAATTTGAAGTTTTATATTCTTCCGGCCCAGAGTGAGAGAAGACATCAGTGGTTGCAGGCTATCCACAGAGCAAGAATCCTAGATGATGGGGCCATCGATCCAAATAAAGCCTGGTCAACTTGTAAGGGCATTTATCCAGACCGACTAGCGAGAGTTTTGACTGATATCTTGTCTTTGCCTCACCTGGCAGATTATCTGAATATTCGTAACTCATCGTGCTAGTTGTAAATATGGTCTGAGATTGTCATGAAAACTCAGTTTATATATAACCGAAGGAATTTTGCTAAAACAAGTATATATCTGCGTTATTTACCATTTCCTGATCATTAAGTCAATCATTAAATCTGGATAATTAACAGCTTTATAAAAGCAGAAGAACACAGACTATCCATAACGGTGAAGGAATTTTGCTACAATTATATATCTGCGTTATTTAGCATTTCATGATCAATAAGTCAATCATTTAATAAGTCAATCATTTAATAAGTCAATCACTGAATATGGATAATTAACAGCTTTATGGGGGGAAATTAAAACAGATTATCCGCTATATGCCGAATCATGACAGCTTTATGGGGGGAAATTAAAACAGATTATCCGTGCTATATGCCGACAATGACGGTGTTGCCGCTGTGTTAACCCCAGGATTTTAACGGCTGTGTTAGCGCCCTGTAGATCAGTGTTGTGGGTTATTTAAGAGCTGTTTATTACCCTTTCCTGGAGTCTTTACCACACAATTGATCCTTTCAGCTGTTAAATATTACCTTATTAACAATATATTATCGACTCCAAATGATTACCAGCCGCAAACGTCGAGGAAATACGATTTAACGGCGAGAATCGCGGTCTGCCTGGGCTAAGTGAATACGTCGCTATGCGTTGCTTTAGCCCACGCCATTGTTGTCAGGCAGCGCCGCAAAGGCTGCTGGGATACTCTCGTCTTCCAGAATAGGCACTTTAATAAAATACACCATTTACACCTCTGCTTGGAGACTGTAAAGATCATAACTTGCCTTTTCTTACGGCTGAAAAAGGACTTTTTGTTTGGTTAGTAATCATGCATTCAGATGAATGCTATATATGCCGATCGTATACAGCTCATAATGTGATGAATTATATAGTTTCAATCAAAAATAAAACAACAATCTATTAAATAACCGATATATTCATACATATGACAATACTCGCGCTGATAAATCACCGCCAGGCCGTAAATTATAAAGAAGAGTTGTCTTTCTTATTTGGCCGATAGATGGCGCGCTCATCGTGACGGAAACGAGGCTAAAATGTCGAGGAGTTGTGGGTTGTTTCATGGTTTGTGTGAGAAAATTCGCGTTGTTTTGACTCTTCACTGTAACCCAGCTGGCCTACTGTGTGGTCAAGCAAAGTTGATCGTTTGATCGACTAAACTGAGTAGCTCAACAATGAATATGATGTTGTGTTCATGGTGTTACTCGTCGAGCGGACCGGGGTGGCGGATTATGGAAATGCCGCAACAACAACAACAATGATATGAACAACGATACCTGGGGCTGGGGCATTGACACTGTGTGTCATTGTCAAGTCAACTGTCCAATGAAGAATGGCAAAGTCCAGAAAGTTGCAGCCCGAGTTTTGAGATTTAGCAGTGAGTATTTATTTTGTCTGTCTATGTAATTGTTTTATGATACAAAAACTTGCTGAGTCAACATTTTTTTATTGTGCACAAAGCCAGCATTGGCAAAGGTTGTGTTTATAAATGAAACTTGATTGCGAAACATGTATCTTAAACACCAAAAATGTGCAAACATAGAGATTATAATATGGTTCTATGATATCGACAACTTCAAAAAAATGAAAATTATATGTTAGTAAAAACATTTTGTATCTCTTGATTGTTTGACTAATTGTTTGACTGAAACTTGAAGAATAATAATTATCAAGTTTTGAAAATAATGATATAGTGGTTGCACCATTTTATAAGGAGAAAACCAGCATGCATAACATTGGTAAAAGACATGAACAGAGAGAATTGATGTCACAAATATTTGGGTTTTTTTATTAGATAACAGGCCAGGTACATGTACTTGACTACATGAATAATAGAACCATTTCCAAAACCTTCAGTGACATACTGTACATGTTAATAATTGTAATATTGTGAAACGTTAATTTCTACATGTACAGTACTGAAACAGTAATTTGAATCAAAATATGTATTTTGTATTATTGTAAATTGTATATACAAATTGTCCTTTTCACGAACAGGTGACATCGCAATCACAGTCAGAGGTAGCAGAATTGCGGAAAGAAGTAGCTGATCTACAGCGGGCAGTCGCAGACCTTCAGGAAACAAAAAAGGCCCTCAGGGCAACGAATGAATCCTTAGTGACTACAGTTTCTTCCCTTGCCGGTTAGTTGAATTTGGAGGAATTAATCGAAAGTCTTGCCAAGTAATTCTCCTTAAGTAAAATTTGTATCGTAGTTAGCCCCGTGGGGCTGCTAGGTGTCGTTAAAAGGAATAGGGCCTCAGTCCCAGTATGCTTGTCGTAAGACCCGACTAAATTGGGGAATAGCAAGCTCTCTATAGTAACAAATTTCATAAATAGTAAGCTCGTTATATTTAGCAAAGTTAAGAAATTATCAATATTGTGAAAGGGGTTGTCGTCGCCGTGTTGCTGAAATATAACTGGTGCGACGTTGATTTGAACTCACTCGTATCGTAGTTAGTAAACAGGCGGGCTCTATAAATTATGTGAACCATAGCAACCGGGGTATAGAATCCAGCATATTTACCTCATTATGCCTTGGTTTGAACTCTTAATTGATTTTAAGTTTGGAATGTACCCATATGGCATATAAATTATAAAACCATGAATATTTCTCTTTTCAGGTCTTCCATCCTTGGTGGAAAAGTTATCCGATTTACTTCAGCCCCAACAACGAACCAGTCTGCCAACCCAGCATCTCGCTACTGTAAGCCCCAGTGAGTCAACAATCCACCACCAAGACGACCACTGTGTCACAGTGAGACCATCCTCCCCGACAACATCTGACACCAGCCCAGTCGTTGTCGATGTTTCTAGAGATGGAATGGAATGGGTGACCACGGAAGACACATCGGAGGCAGGTGAAGAATCTTTGGTAAGCTGTTTTCACATTTTGGGAATGTAAGCTTCATTGATAAGCATGAATATTGTCTGCTATTTGTTACTTAAACATTGAATGAGATGCGATAATGTTTTCTTATGCATACAACATAAAATCTGCAACTTATTTTCCTAAAAAGTCTCATTCATGGGACTAACGTAATGTCGTATTACATCATATCTTGTCTTTTCAGTTTTTTTTTTTGTATTTTCACTTCTCTTTTCACACAACACTGATAAGCATGACCATTCTCGGCTATTTGTTACTTGCAAATTGAATCACATATGATATTGTTTTCCCTGTGCATATCAAATACATACAGATTATTTTCATAGAATTGAATTGAAATAAAAGGCATTGATGGGACTAATCCATTGCATCAAATTTTGCCATTTCAGTTTTCCATATCTTCTGGAATTTTAAGACTCGAGGAAGATGATGAACACCCTCCTTCAAGCTCTGTATCGTGACGAGTTTCTATCCATGCATTCTGTTGGCGGGGGGGAAGCGAACCGGGGGCCTCCAAGCAAAGCCAGGCATGGATCCCAGTCATGTCCGGGAGATTGCAAGTAAGTATAACAGACACTTTTTTGTGAAAATTAATTGGTGGCAATAAAAAAATCAACCTGAATAAAGCCTATATGCACATCAGCTTCTCTCAGTTGAGGTCAGTTCCTTGTAGGGGCCATTTCCATAGACTGGTATGCATAGGGTCCATTATAACTACACTTGAACTCATGGCAACCTGGAAAGAGTTACACCATCGCACCCTGTCGCACAATTTTTCCTCAGAATCATTATGCGTTTATTACTCTGCTCCCATCTTTGTAGACCTGGTTATGTCCCCATCAATTATATTGAACCATCTCTATTGTTGACTATTCAGTCAATGTTACCACTTTAATAATAAGCTGTATTATTTTACTTGACAAATATCATAGACTTGAGTTACCTCCCTTTGAAAGATGTAGACCTGGTTGATGTGGCCATCTTAAAATGATAAGAACATTCTCTTGTGTTGATTATTCAGTCAGTGGTACCACTTTATTTATACGCTGTATTATGTTACTTGACACGAATCATAGAATTGAGTTACCTCCCTTTAAAAGATGTAATTCTATGTTGGTCAGTTTACAGCTTGGGGTATAATATCTGCAGTTTATCTATAGTATATATTTCTTTCTTTTTCAGATTCAGTGCAGCAACAATTCCACCAGAAGACATTGTCGGACATAAAGTTCTTCATGCGAGAGAAACTTAACAACGCTGCAAAGAATTTGAAATGAAGACAGCTGAAGAAATGAGGGGATAACATTGATTGTTACTTTAGTATAGGAAACAGACACACAAGGAAAGACCGACTCACATATATCATGTTTACTGTATAAATATTTTGTCTTGCTTCATTAAATCAGTTGAAACTTCACCCAACCATTTTTTCTTTTATTCGTTCCTGAGAAATAAGTCTGCACTTTCTTATCCGATGAGTTGCATTTGCAGTGAATTCGAGAGTTGCTGTTGCAGAATCACAGTTTCATTGTTTGTGGAACCCCACTTTATCTCCACACAGCCATCATTTTCTTAAAAGTTTACCATTAACAATACTCATTCTGATACAGTTCTTTTAGAGACCATTATATTCGATTTTGAACAATTGTCTGTAGAAAATTGCATGGCGAAAAAATATGATAATTTGTTAATTTATGGGGAGTGTGTTTTAGATACCATGGTAATTTGTTGACTAATTGTAAGGTAAAATATCACAATGAATCCCAAGATTGGATGATTACCACGGTTAAAAAGCCATGATAAAAGTATGGTAAAAAAATTGTATGCTAATTGCATGAGGCAGAATATGATAATTTGGTAATTTATGGTGAATGGTTTGTAGATACCATGGTAATTTGTAGGTTAATAGTAAGGTAAATACCACGGTGAATCCCAGGATTGGATGAATAACACGGTTAAAAACTATGGTAAAAGTATGGTAAAAAAACCACGGTTTTTTGGGACAGGTAATTACCATGGTAATTACCACGGTTTTGTATGGTAATTTGTATGGTAATTACCACGGTAATTTGTATGGTAATTACCACGGTTTTGTATGGTAATTACCACGGTAATTTGTATGGTAATTACCACGGTTTTGTATGGTAATTACCACGGTAATTTGTATGGTAATTACCACGGT
Source organism: Hanleya hanleyi (assembly GCA_036873755.1). Taxonomy (NCBI): domain Eukaryota; kingdom Metazoa; phylum Mollusca; class Polyplacophora; order Lepidopleurida; family Hanleyidae; genus Hanleya; species Hanleya hanleyi. The sequence continues at coordinate 22,076 of JAVTVY010013488.1, forward strand.
TTTATATGGTAATTACCACGGTAATTTGTATGGTAATTACCACGGTTTTGTATGGTAATTACCACAGTAATTTGTATGGTAATTACCACGGTTTTGTATGGTAATTACCACGGTTTTGTATGGTAATTACCACGGTAATTTGTATGGTAATTACCTGTCCCAAAAAACCGTGGTTTTTTTACCATACTTTTTACCGTGGTTTTTTTTTATAAGGGTGCAGTAGCTCCTAGAGATGGCACAGAGATATTCTTGAATTAATGTATCTGTCAGTGGTTTTAAAATCTGCATGGTCACTGTCTCATTTGTGTGTGAAATGTATTTAGGCCTACAGTACATGCTCCAGGTCCAAAAATCACCATACTGTACATGACTGAATGACATGGCTGTAAACCAGGCACTGAATGTACTTTTAGATGCAAATGACTTCAGAAAGGACTTCAAAAAAATGGCCAGTCACTACATGTATTTTGACCCCCCAACAGTGCCCTTTCTGATTCAGGGCTGTGAACCAATCACTGATGTGCCTTCTGAAGCCTATTATTTCTGGGGATTTCCTATGCATTGTTGTGCTTGGGTTGGTTTCATATGTGGAACACAAAAAAGTTTTGGCTTTGATCTTCCCTTGTACACAAGGTGTACGGCCTGTAACATATGACCCAGGGGTCAAAATGTTCCAAATTTCCAGGTCATCCAGTGAGGTCATCACAGTGAGATTGAGGTCATCCATTACCTTCAACCTGTAATCTTAGTGGAGCGTTTCAATTTTTTTCTTTTCACTTCTTCCTCTGTAACATACGACTCCACCTCCCCTCCTTTGATCTTTCCCTGTACACAAGGTGGTATGGCCTGTACATGCGGTCTCACCCTCCCCTCCTTTGATCTTCTCTTTTAACATACGACCTCATTCTCTCCTCCTTTGATCTTCTTCTGTACACAAGATGTATGGCCTGTGACATATGGTCCCACCCTCTCCGCCTTTGATCTTCCGCTGTAACATACCACCCCACCGTCCCCTCCTTTGATCTTCCCCTGTACACAAGGTGTATGGCCTGTAACATACCACCCCACCGTCCCCTCCTTTGATCTTCCCCTGTACACAAGGTGTATGGCCTGTAACATACGACCCCACCGTCCCCTCCTTTGATCTTCCCCTGTACACAAGGTGTATGGCCTGTAACATACGACCCCACTCTCTCCTCCTTTGATCTTCCTCTGTACCATATGACTCCACTCTCCCGACCTTTGATCTTCCTCTGTACACAAGGTAAATGGCCTGTAACATACGGTCCCACCCTCCCCTCCTTTGTTCTTCCCCTGTACACAAGGTGTATGGCCTGTAACATACGACCCCACCCTCTCCTCCTTTGATCTTCCTCTGTACACAAGGTGTATGGCCTGTAACATACGACCCCACCCTCTCCTCCTTTGATCTTCCTCTGTACACAAGGTGTATGGCCTGTAACATACGACCCCACCCTCTCCTCCTTTGATCTTCCTCTGTACCATATGACCCCACTCTCCCGACCTTTGATCTTCCTCTGTACACAAGGTAAATGGCCTGTAACATATGGTCCCACCCTCCCCTCCTTTGATCTTCCCCTGTACACAAGGTGTATGGCCTGTAACATACGGTCCCACCCTCCCCTCCTTTGATCTTCCCCTGTACACAAGGTGTATGGCCTGTAACATACGACCCCACCCTCTCCTCCTTTGATCTTCCCCTGTACACAAGGTGTATGGCCTGTAACATACGACCCCACCCTCTCCTCCTTTGATCTTCCTCTGTAGCATATGACTCCACTCTCCCGACCTTTGATCTTCCCCTGTACACAAGGTGTATGGCCTGTAACATACGACCCCACCCTCCCCTCCTTTGATCTTCCTCTGTACCATATGACCCCACTCTCCCGACCTTTGATCTTCCTCTGTACACAAGGTAAATGGCCTGTAACATACGGTCCCACCCTCCCCTCCTTTGATCTTCCCCTGAACACAAGGTGGATGGCCTGTAACATATGGCCCCACCCTCTCCTCCTTTAATCTTCCGCTGTACACAAAGTGTACGACCTGTAACATACAATTCCACCCTCTCCTCCTTCGATCTTGCCCTGTACATTTATAAGGTGTATGGCCTGTAACATATGGCCCCACACTCCACTCCTTCTTGCCTACGTAAAACTTGAATGCTCCCTGACAAGCTAGTTGATTACTCTCAGTTAGGCACTCTCAGTCGAGCAAGTGAAGACGACAAATGCAGGGGTGACGAACGACTGAAAAACTTGAACTTGTTAGGGATTGAAGCAAACCGTTAGATGAGGGGTACTTGGCAGATTTGGGCATAATAACTAGAATAAAGTAATTCATTGAAGATTCACATCCCCGCATATAGCAGGCAGGTCACAGAATGAAACCATGCAATGGTGAGAACTTACCTAAGCCCCCTGCACATATAACCTTGCCCCCAATCATACCAACAGCAAAGTCTCCCCGCTTTGTAGGCATGGGTGTGCCATTGAACCATTCTCCTGCAATATACAACGTCTATATTCACAGTCTGTAACGAGTGAGCGAGTTAAAGTTTTTAGCATCGCTTTCAACAATATTCCAGTCATATCTTGATGAACCAACAATTTCAAAAAAACATGGAATCAGACAGCCGCCGTCCACCCTATACGTAGACAAGAGCATCCAATCATGTCAATATGAGCCAAGGTGAATGTACACTATTAAAACAATAATAAAAGTTATAGATTGGTGGAAAAGCCCCAGTTAAGTGAGTTTCTTTCAATTTAAACATTTTGTAGCTATACGTTAAATAGTCTAATTTTGCATCAGCTATTATGGGAATGCAGACCTATTTATTGTAATTTCATCCCAATTATTTTACAGGAGATGGATATGCTTTTTCTAAATCTTGCAATCATTTGAAAAAGCAGTTCCTATGCTGATAAATATAAAACTGTTGAAAAGTGCTGAGAACCCCTCAGTCTTGAGGGTTTTTAATTATGGCCCTATGACTCTGGTGAAGAAACAAGTAATTGGTAACAACAAGTTCAACCCGGGCGAACCCAAAACTATTGGGTCAATCGCATTGATGGACACGCTTCTCCTTCCGTGACCATGTGCAGGTGTCATGTTAGCATCATGCTGATAGGCATATTCATTCTTGAGATATGGCAGTAATGACAGACGGACAACTAAATGTGATGACCATGCCCAAGGCAGGCCTTGTGATTTGTACGGGCCCTGGCGAGTGATTAAAGCACACCTAAAATCGTGTGAGGTGTGTGGTTAAAATGCACACCAAAATTTTTTTAAGGCGTGTGATACGGTGTTTGAAACTTTAAGGTGTGAATTGAAATAAATGTGTGCTGGCCGAGAATCCAGGAGATTCTCGCAGCAAAGTTTCAGGAGAATCCAGGGGAACTAATATTTACTGGTTTACTCCACATTAGCTATGAAAGATATTGAGGTGATAATAAAATCGAGAAACACTGTTTTAAGTTTGTTGTTTTTTTTGTATTTAAAATTGACACAATCAGTTAATGAGCCTACAGGTGCGAAAGGCTGAAAACAAAGATCATTTAGTGCATATTGACTTCGTTATCGTTATCGTTATCCCAGTTTTGAAGGTGCTGTCGGTACCCAAATTTGAAACCTGTATTTGACCTCGACTGAGAAGAATACGAGTGAACATTAATATTAAACATTTAATTGCAACTATAAAATACATGGAAGATAACTTACGTTTCTCAAGATCGAATGATTCACATACATCTGAGAATCCTTCTGATGCTGGCTGGTTCAGTCCACCCACACTGAAGATGTGCGAATCACTGGCTGTGTACATGGCAAACACTCTCTTACTGGGCACATCCGGCAAACTCTCCCATTTGTTCTCATCAAAATCATATAGTTCAAATGCTGCCGTCGGTAGCTTCCCTTGTCTTCCACCTAGAGTAATGACAAAGGAGTTAATAGATTAAATCTCACCCAGATTAGCAAGTGCATGTCTAAGCCTGAAAAAAAAACCTGGGACATTTGCAATAAGCTATAAAACACACGAGGTGGTCAGAATAATGTAGTCAGGCCAATTGCTTCCTCTCTGAGTGTAGCATGCATATATGTAGGCTCCCACACAAAGGTCAAAATAATGCGGCGAAAAGTTTCAGTAGGCGCGACAAGCTGAAGTACCAGGGTGACAAGTAAAAAAAATAGTTACCTGTCACAGTGACAAGTAATTTAAAAAAAACATTTCGACCCTTGCCACAGAATATATAGGGTTATGGGTGAGACAAGGCTTAGTTCAAGAGATAGAGCCCAGTAGCCCTTGAGTGGCAAAAATAAAACAAAATATTAACATTTCAGGTTCCCTTCAGATCAGCTTAATTCAGACAGTAAACAGAAGCTGTAGTGTTATTGGAAGTACATTGACCTGTGTCATGTTAATCCGTTTTATTTTCACCCTGACACTGTTTTACCTATGACGTAGAACTTGTTGTCGATGAGGAAAGAGAAACTAGCATAGCGGGCAGTGGGCATCGTCGACATTTGTTTCCACACATCTTTCTCTAGATCGTAACACATGAGAAGGTCCCGAGGGTTGGTATCCGTGGCCATACCTCCAGCAACATACACCTTCCCATCTGACAACACAGAAATCACTTATCAGATTGTGAACCAACATGCAAGAAGAGCACAATATGATTAATGGAGACTAGATCAGACCAGCACTGTATGGCCAGAGTTTACAGTAATGGAGACTAGATCAGACCAGCATTGTATGGCCAGAGTTTACAGTAATGGAGACTAGATCAGACCAGCACTGTACGGCCGGAGTTTACAGTAATGGAGACTAGATCAGACCAGCACTGTATGGCCAGAGTTTACAGTAATGGAGACTAGATCAGACCAGCACTGTATGGCCAGAGTTTACAGTAATGGAGACTAGATCAGACCAGCACTGTATGGCCAGAGTTTACAGTAATGGAGACTAGATCAGACCAGCACTGTATGGCCAGAGTTTACAGTAATGGAGACAAGATCAGACCAGTATTGTATGGCCAGAGTTTACAGTAATGGAGACTAGATCAGACCAGTATTGTATGGCCAGAGTTTACAGTAATGGAGACTAGATCAGACCAGCACTATATGGTCAGAGTTTACAGTAATGGAGACTAGATCAGACCAGCACTGTATGGTCAGAGTTTACAGTAATGGAGACTAGATCAGACCAGCACTGTATGGTCAGAGTTTACAGTAATGGAGACTAGATCAGACCAGCACTGTATGGTCAGAGTTTACAGTAATGGAGACTAGATCAGACCAGTATTGTATGACCAGAGTTTACAGTAATGGAGACTAGATCAGACCAGTATTGTATGGCCAGAGTTTACAGTAATGGAGACTAGATCAGACCAGCACTGTATGGTCAGAGTTTACAGTAATGGAGACTAGATCAGACCAGCACTGTATGGTCAGAGTTTACAGTAATGGAGACTAGATCAGACCAGTATTGTATGGTCAGAGTTTACAGTAATGGAGACTAGATCAGACCAGCACTGTATGGCCAGAGTTTACAGTAATGGACTAGATCAGACCAGCACTGTATGGCCAGAGTTTACAGTAATGGAGACTAGATCAGACCAGCACTGTATGGTCAGAGTTTACAGTAATGGAGACTAGATCAGACCAGTACTGTATGGTCAGAGTTTACAGTAATGGAGACTAGATCAGACCAGCACTGTATGGTCAGAGTTTACAGTAATGGAGACTAGATCAGACCAGCACTGTATGGTCAGAGTTTACAGTAATGGAGACTAGATCAGACCAGCACTGTATGGTCAAGTTTACAGTAATGGAGACTAGATCAGACAGCACTGTATGGTCAGAGTTTACAATGGAGACTAGATCAGACCAGTATTGTATGGCCAGAGTTTACAGTAATGGAGACTAGATCAGACCAGTATTGTATGGCCAGAGTTTTACAGTAATGGAGACTAGATCAGACCAGTATTGTATGGCCAGAGTTTACAGTAATGACCAGTATTGTATGGTCAGAGTTTACAGTAATGGAGACTAGATCAGACCAGTATTGTATGGCCAGAGTTTACAGTAATGGAGACTAGATCAGACCAGTATTGTATGGCCAGAGTTTACAGTAATGGAGACTAGATCAGACCAGTATTGTATGGCCAGAGTTTACAGTAATGGAGACTAGATCAGACCAGCACTGTATGGCCAGAGTTTACAGTAATGGAGACTAGATCAGACCAGTATTGTATGGCCAGAGTTTACATGAATGGAGACTAGATCAGACCAGTATTGTATGGCCAGAGTTTACAGTAATGGAGACTAGATCAGACCAGCACTGTATGGCCAGAGTTTACAGTAATGGAGACTAGATCAGACCAGCACTGTATGGCCAGAGTTTACAGTAATGGAGACTAGATCAGACCAGTATTATGGCCAGAGTTTACAGTAATGGAGACTAGATCAGACCAGCACTGTATGGCCAGAGTTTACAGTAATGGAGACTAGATCAGACCAGTATTGTATGGCCAGAGTTTACAGTAATGGAGACTAGATCAGACCAGTATTGTATGGTCAGAGTTTACAGTAATGGAGACTAGATCAGACCAGTACTGTATGGCCAGAGTTTACAGTAATGGAGACTAGATCAGACCAGCACTGTATGGCCAGAGTTTACAGTAATGGAGACTAGATCAGACCAGTATTATGGCTAGAGTTTACAGTAATGGAGACTAGATCAGACCAGTATTGTATGGCCAGAGTTTACAGTAATGGAGACTAGATCAGACCAGTATTATGGCCAGAGTTTACAGTAATGGAGACTAGATCAGACCAGCACTGTATGGCCAGAGTTTACAGAAATGGAGACTAGATCAGACCAGTATTGTATGGCCATAGATTAAAGTGATCGTAAATCCTCAAGTAAAGTTTCCATCAAATGAAAGACCATTGGAGACTGTGTTCGAAAATATTTATTGTAATTTTTTAGGATTTTTTTACACAGAGTAAACTGCAAATAAAGCATGCTATTCTATGGTGGTCTGTTGCAATCATATTTAGGTCCAGTGACGTCACACTGCCTTAATACATATATTTCAAACTGTGTATGCACTTTCCAAGGTGCACTTTCACTTTTCTTAAGGTGTGTATATTTTGAGTTTCAACACAGACCCACTGTTCCAGTGTATGTTTCATGAAAATCGGAGAAATTAAATGCAAGATTCAAATTGACTTGACACTCATGAGTTACCATCTCCCAGATTTTGGTGAAACATGTACATTAGAACAGCGAGTCTGTGTTGAAACTCAAGTATACACACCTTAAGCTTGAATCGAGCATTGGAAAGTGCATACACAGTTTGAAATATATGTATTAAGGCAGCATGACGCCACTGGACCTAGATATGATCAATACCGATACAACAGATCAGCAAATGAACAGACAGACAAATTAACACACCTTTGACTACAGCCGACACCCCGAGTAAAGGCTCACAGAGACCTTGGAGAGCAGTCCATTTGTTTTCATCTATATCATAAGCCTCTACAGCATCCAGGGGGCGCTGGTTATCAGACACTCCACCGAGGACCAGAATTGTATTACCTACGATCACTGAGGCAGCACCAGCACGCATTGTGGGCATGTCAGGCAAGGACTTCCACTGTCTCTTGGATGAATAATACACCTCAAATGTAGCAAGCGGCTGCCCCTTCTGATCACATCCTCCTATCACGTAAATATTCTCTCCATGAATGATGGGCGTGGAGAACACACGCTTTGTCGGCATTGACTTTAGGCTCTCCCATCGGTAGGTTGAGTTTTTGCCATCACATTCGGCCATTATGAAGATTTGGAACCTCTGCTGTAAGAAAATGAAAGAATCAGGATAAAAAGATGTAACTTCAACACAAATCATCGCATCGCATACTCCATTAATACATTGCTATCAACAATGATTTTACCATGGATACAACATCACTCTCTGTTTTGTATGTATAGTAGGTGGCACTCTTGCTTTAAAATATGTCCTGTTGTCTTGCAAGTAAATTTTCAGTCCCCTAAAAACCCAGCACTGTCATTTGACAGCTTGGCATTCTGACCTTGCGAGAACAGTTAGTAGCTCTTCTGGGCTTTTTTTAGACCGAGGTCCTCGATGGGTGTGACTTGCCCGTATTACATAGTACGCCATTTTAACTGGATCTAAGACATTTTCTCCCTGGACATTTCCCTACTAGGACATTTCCCCTCTGAACATTTTCTCACCTGGCCATTTCCTCACCCTGGACATTTCCCCAAACCATTTCCTCACCCTGGACATTTTCCCAAACCATTTCCTCACCCTGGACATTTCCCCAAACCATTTTCTCAACCTGGACATTTCCCCAAACCATTTCCTCACCCTGGACATTTCCCCAAACCATTTCCTCACCCTGGACATTTTCCCAAACCATTTCCTCACCCTGGACATTTCCCCAAACCATTTCCTCACCCTGAACATTTCCCCAAACCATTTTCTCAACCTGGACATTTTCCCAAACCATTTCCTCACACTGGACATTTCACCAAACCATTAACTAACCTGGACATTTCCCCAAACCATTTCCTCACCTTGGACAATTCGCCACTAGGATAGTTTTTTTTAGGGGAATGTCCGTACACCGGTTACCTGCTTAGACTTATTTGTCTTACTTGAGCTAGCCGACCGGTTTTCACCTGAACAGGTATCCGAGTTATTTCTCTTGCTTCGAAGTTCTCTATTGGACACCTGACTTCCGTTCTGCTGAAATTTGCAGTTACAGATGGCGATTCCACAATAAAGCTCAGTGCATATGCAACCTCTTTGACTAGTTGTGATCATTTGGCAGACTACAGTGTGTGCAGAGTACTGGAAACTCTACATCACTATATCTTCAGGTGCAATAGGTTTGTAGAGGAACGTGAATCTTTGATGGACAAAATGACTGGTTCTACATCGCTTTAATTGTTGAGACAAATTCTACAAAATAATATTTTTTATATGGTCGAGGTTTTGTCCATTGTGTTTTTGGTGGTTTTGTCAGTGGGGGCTTTGTGTTCTGGGGTTTTCGCAATGGACCCTTGCTAAGAACGGGTATTCAAAAGCTTACCCAGCGTGGGGTATGCCGGCACATCCCAGTTCAGCATGGCACATCACACGCCGTCCCATATAAATGCATTGGAGATGAGGTTTGAGGTGGAATGAGGCCTGTTTTGCTGATTTGAAGCTGTAATACCGGGTACTAATGTTTTAGCTAACTTTTAGTAAGTTTTAGCTAACATTTTGTAAATTTTGGAGAAGGAAATGTAAAAAGAAATAAAATATATCTGTAGTTCGTTGGTTTGTTCCGGCACATCACAGTATGGCACACAACAGAGCTGTCACATATAAATGCATTGGAGAAACGGCTGCAGTGTTCTGTTTTGCCTATTTGAAGACTAATATAATACCCCTCGTATAAGCTCATTTTTTCGTAAATGTCCGAGAAGGAAATGTGAAAAGAAATAAAATCAGAGTTCGAATTTGGCACCTGTCCGTCAGTCCGAGACTGGTAAAAAATCAAACGGACTGGTGTGAGTGACTGAACAACAAGTCCGTCGGACTGGTAACAAAAAAAGTTCTCAGTTCATTGTGTAAACTATTTCTCTGGATATCTCCACACAATTTGTAAAGAATGAAAAACGAAATGTCTGTTTTCGGTTACCCGACAGAGTCTAAATAAATCGTGCGAGTCTAAAAAAATTTCCAGCAAATTCCAACGAAATCACGACCACGGCCGCGTTTAACGACAACAACAACCGTAAAGCGGTGTGAACACTTGTCAGCATACTGTAAAGTGTGACTGTAATGCAGCATGGCAATGCAGGTTGGCGATCTTTTCAGAAAATAAAGCTCGCAATTCTAGGTCGGGAATCGAGAAATCAGCAACATGATTATGCTTCAGTCGACCTGATCATGTTATACCAGGACAATTTTAAACATATTCTCCATCAACTTCGAAAGAAATCTACTGATTTTTTGGCTTGAAATGGCGTTTGTTGAAGCAGTGTTTTTCGCGACGACACGTGCAGTCAAAGTCGCCGTCAAAGTCTAGCCGACAGGGTTTGTCGTCTGTGATTATCTTCACACGCGCTCAAGAAATTCAAGGAGTGCACAATTATTAATTTCTTATTTAGTAGCAACCATCACAGAGCACAAAATATTCATGATGACAAATGTTTCCACATCACCTTTTATTTAATATTAACGGACTAGTAAAAATATTTGCGGACTGGTTACTTTGTTGGCTCACCAGTCCGGCGGACTGGTCAATCGGACTGGTTCAAATATTTCTTAAATTCGAACACTGAAAATGTATTGCTCTTTTGTTTCTTTGTTCCTACATCTATAGGGTAGGCAGGCAGGCAGCTATATCGTAAGAAGGAAAATTATAAATTATACTAGAAAAACTATATTACTTGTTAATGGAAATTAATTTAAATAAATTTGCAATGATTCCAATTGATTGACAATTCTTTTTAATCATTAATCGGCACTTTTTGTATAATAAACTAGCCATTTATCTGTCATTGATCTAGGCACTCATAATGAATGTGAATATTCAGTAACACTGATCATTCTTTGTTGCTACATCATGTACATGTGAGCAGATGACAGATTAACTATGACTGTCTTCATTGATGGAGTTCCCACTGTGAAGCACAGAAGAAACATGACAAACAAACAAAATATTTTCATATTAACAAACTTCATATTATCATGTGAGGATAACGACTGAATGAATGAAGGAATTCTGCAATGAATGTCATATCTATATTTAATGAAATGAGTGAATGAATACTTTATTCATCATGAAGAATATATACATAAATGGTAAGTGAATATTATTTACTGTACTTAATTTCATATTCTACCATGGAGAGAGAGTTTAATTTTTGAGCTCTATAGCGATGATCAAATAAACTTCTAATTAATAGTATTCCAACAAAAACAAGTCAACGTACCACCCCGCAAATACAGCAATCATTCTGCAATGACTGTCATAAGGCGTGATACACAGACGAAGAATATACTTGCGTGCCACAGATACAGATCCTCGTGTAAATATATGTGTGTCATTTTTATGTGGACAAAAACTGGGGCATTATCAAAATAAATTTTTTTTGCTGATCGGAAGCGGAAAAGCAAAGTATGTGTATAACCAGTCCTCCGGAGATCAAGAGCTCAAACCAGAGGTATTCAGGTATACTATCCTTCAATGTGCCGTATCGCATATTTATTCCAGGAGAATGAATGTTTTATTATGGGTATGAATGGAGATTTCATTGTATATGATGACCGAAGGCTTGTAGAGTGCCGTACCGAACTTTGGTTTATCCCATATCCCATAGAGCAGCCTCCCAGGGGGCAGGTGCCATTGTCACAAAACGGCTTGTCAAGTGTCGTAGCCTTAAAGCAACTTCTCTTGTGCCATACTGTCAGTGCCCGGCAGGAGGTACCCCCTTGAACAGGTCATGGATAATATCCCAAATGGGATATATATCTCAAATGGGATATGATATCCCAAATGGGATATTTGTTGATATCCCAAATGGGATATATGACAATAAATGTACCTGTATTCACCAGGTACATGGAGTATGAACACCAAGTAGTATATACATTTGCACGAAGTGAAATGAGCTTCTAAAAGATCCAGATCACAAACTCTACAATTGTCCCATATTTGTCTCCTGAGCACTTTCAGCTTATAAATGTCCAGGTTATAGTATGCGGTGTTGTTGTTGTTGGGCATTATGATATTTTTAGAGAAAGGTGGCTATGAATTAATTCATTCTAAATCATAATCAATATATATTAACAATCACTACTGGATACCTTGATAAAAGTACTTTTTCTGATAATTTTGTCAAGAAGATAAAATTGCAAGTCAACAAAATTGAGTGAGGTTTTGGGTACGACACGAGGCATGTTGCTTAGTTTATTTCATGATGAACATGTCCATTTCCAAACCCTGTCCGAGGATGTCTGGGTTTGCCAATTGTGGACAATACTTTCATCAGATATCCCATTTGGGATATGGGGGAATATCTCAATTGGGATATTATATCCCATTTGAGATATATATCCCATTTGGGATATTACCATGACCTGTTGAATGGACGGTGTGTGGTGTGCCTACTCTTGACTGGCCACACTGTGATGTCCTGGGTAGGGTTTTGAACTGTTGAAACCTGTTGTTGCCAATAGTCCCCACTGACCGAGGTTGTTGGTGTGTACATGTAGCTTTCGCTATACTTCTGCATTATGAATCCTATAGAATTTGTATTACCCGGTAGTTTGTACAACAAATCACGCAAATATGTCTTCAAATTTTTCCCCAGAAAATCAGATTTCGACACTTCAGTTTTGATAATGAAGGGTTGTCGTCGGGGAGGATGGGGGGAAGTTTTGTTGGTAGTAGTGGTGTTGTTGTTGTTGTCATGCACACTCATCAACAGTCTCTGTCCTGTGCGTGTGTGTGTTACCGTGTTACCTGTAATTGCAGTCAGTTTATGGTCACCAGAAGCACTCGATTATTGAAGACGGCTGGGGTTTTTTATCAGTTCACTTCATATCTAGAAAAACAACAAAAATCTGAGGTATGATATGCTTTGATACTTGAAAATCTCCCAACCTACACGCTCTCCATCGCAGGTAGCGAAGGATACGAAAATGCTCGATAGTGGTGAGAAGGAGAGGGAGCAGATGCGCCCTCTAGTGGATGTAGTGCGACCCCAGGAATGGTAGGCTACTCATGGAGCTAAAAGAGATGGAGGCACAACTCTCTCAGGCGAGGTGCCCTGGCCAGCAGTACCGCCCGCTGGGCCATTGTATACTGAATAGCTGACAGCGGGCACAGCTTTCTTTGATGTTCAATGTGCGTGACCGCCCGACAAATTCGCGGGTCTGTTGGCGACTGTGGGCGGAAGTGAATCATCTAACCTGCGCATTGATAATAAGTTTGAATTACCAGATACAAATTATGCGCAAAGCAAATATTAAGAAATTTGAAGTAATGCGGATTATGGTGATAGTTTTATAATTTATGTGCGATACTATTTTCCCTAACTACATCGTGTTGAATACAAGCGTCTAGTCCGTCACCCACAACCCAGCCGTCGTCCATTAAAGAATATCCGCGTCCATAACCCAAAGACCCATTCCATATCCATACAACAGCACCAGCACCAAACTCAAAAAAGACAAGCATAGTATACATAAACATAGGCCAGTTTCCTGCAAGAGAAACTGGCTGTAATTTTTACCATTTTCGAACATTTTAATAGATTTCGGTAATTTCCGCATTTTCAAACATTACAAAAATATGCAAGTAAGTTCATATTCGCACTGGTAACGCGTAGTCAAAACGACACGAGGGAGCAGTCGCTCGTTCGAGTATAATCCACAAGTAAATAAATGGAAAAATCCCCATTTAAAATACATTAAGAATTTTGTCAAAATGTGACATGGTCCAACAACACAGACTCAGAATAAAAGAGAAAGACATCATTATAAAAGTCGAAATGTACGTACTGAAAATATGGACAAAAATAAGATTTTTTTCTCTCCAAAGGCGTTTGGCGGACGATAAACTAAATAAGTTAATTCACAGTTTATTGCGGTCTTTATTGTTCATTTCCAAAGGACTTTTACAAAGGCGGTACTAAGACTAGAGGGCTAGACCGACTTTTCGCCATGTGACTTTAATACACGACACAAATGCCCCACAGGGTCGAATTATTTGTCTCAATTTTAAAACAAACCCAAAGGCTAAACTGTGCTAAGTTGTAACATGTTGTATTCACGTTCTATGTTACCAGACTATGTTTGGCCTGGTAACCGCGACTTTATATGCTCGTTGAATGTAATATTTACTTGTAGAAGAGCATCCAAAGATGTGAAACGTTTCAAGTATAATACAGTATCGGAATACTACAACAAAGACTATGTTATATTTGCATGTGGAAAGTGTTTTTTTAATTACCATATTTTTCATCATTTACTATGTCAACGTATGACAATTGTCAAAGGCAATGACAAATCGTCCCAATATGAGGAACAGTCCAAAATTGGGTAGAGCTATTTATACTCTTAAAACGCTAATGTTAGATTTAACATCTAGAGTGTTGGAGGAGGGAAAGCATTTAGAAAGTGTTGTATTCATGAAATATAAGTGTTAAATGGAGCATTTTAAACTGTTGTATCCAACATTTAAAAGTGGTGAATAGGGCCTACAACACTTTCTAAGTTTCGACAATAGCCAATTTGTGCGGCAAATAGAAAAACTGGTTAATTTGTTGAAAGTATTCATAATACCCGTAACATAATAATGGGCACCAAGATCCCGTTTTGGGCAAAAAATACAAATCCTATTGTAAAGTTTGTTGTGTACGAATGTGTTCCATGTTCATACAGAAACATTTTCTAGATGGAAAACCTGGGGAACTCGCTGCAGGAAAAGTAAAAAATAAACCAAAAAACCCCAGTAAACCTACGTTTAAAGAGTCGAGAAAAACTGTTTTTTAGATCCTTTTTTGTGACGTGCTTATCAATAGAATGCGGGCTTAATATATTCTGCAAAACAAAAGGAGAAGCTGTAATCTGCGACAGGAAACGAAAAGTTGTAATCTGCGAAACGAAACGAAAAGTTGTAATCTGCGAAACGAAACGAGACGAAGACTTTTCAACCCTCTTAAAATGGAACGAAGATGTAGTTTCTGTACAGATTGGAAGTATATCATGCAGTCATAACGAGGAAAACTAGATTACCTAACCCCCCGTTTGCTCTTATCTCCGGAAGGACAAAAACTTCAGAGCCGACACTCCGTGATTTTTAGTTAATCATATTGGGGTCATTTTGAACATATTTGCATGCCCCTCGAGCAGAGGATCATGGGTAAATTCAAAATGGCGGCCATGCAGATAGGTTACATTTTCGTCAGATTTCTTCAAATTTTTAGCTTTTCTGCATGGAAAAGTGGGTAAAAATATTTTATTTGATATCAGATTAATTATTTACGAATTTATAGTGCGGTTTTATGGACACAGATTTGTTATACTTGGTCCACATTTCGGGTAGGCTGAATTCACACACAATTCACAGACTTAGACAATTACTGATAAAGAAAAAAAATGTTTAAAAATACTTCCTAAAATAATTTTCATATCGAACATCGTCTTTGTTGTAGCAGACACAAACAAAAGTTTCTAAACTCACTCTTTGTGGACTTCTGTTGGCAGTTCTAACAACAAATGTTATTTTGTCTATGTTTATTTATCTAGATATACTTGTATGTCGAACATGTTATACTGGGATTTTCCATTGGGCAAGGAACCTTTTGATCTATGACTATTGTTACGTCAGCTTTTACCGTAACAGAAATACGTGTGAAGTCAAGGATTAACAATCAAATATTTATTTACAATACTAAAATCATATACAATTTAAGTAAGGTTACCACAACAAATTAATGTGTGAAATATAATCTTACTGTTCAATGCTATACCGGTGTGCACTTTACAGTCCTTGTTGACACGCACAAATCACTCTTCTGTATAATGGTAATCCGACACTGCTCAGTTGTACACAGTCCCAGTAAATGTCCAATATCCGTTAACAAATAGCGTATGTTATGCAGCAGCCAAAAGTTAATACACAGGAGTAAATAATCCAACAGTCCGTAGTTACAGGCAAAGGTAAAATCCAGATAATACAGTATAACAGACCCACATAAAAGCCAGTTTGAATTCCCTACTGAATGACTGAGTGATGTGCTATTTATACTCTATGAGGCATTCCAGATCATTCTGCCATTCAAGAAGCTTCTAGAATACACAGCAGCATTACCGCATTATCTGACCTAGATACAATTTACAATAGTCTTCCAGAAAGCTCTAGGTGGTTGACCCACATAATAGTACGTAAACATGCTTGCGTCAGCCCCATATTCCAGAAACATCCACAATGTCTGATAATAGACTACAATACCATGACACCCCCCCTCTTAAAAAAAAAGAAAATTTCAAATTTGGAAATTTCTTGACAATTCAAAACATTATTGCAAAAAAAATCGATATTACAACAACAAAAATGTTGACATTACAAGCGTCTGGTCCGTCATTCATAATTCAGCCGTCGTCCATTAAAGAATATCCGCGTCCATAATCCAAAGACCTATTCCATATTCCATATAACAGTATTAGCACCAAATTCAAAAAGACAATCATAGTATACATAAACATAGGCTTGTTTCCTGCAAGAGAGAAGCGGTCAACAGTTTTCAATGATGCCGGCAAGACATCTTGATGTTCCAAACAGATGTACATTATATGCGAGACAAACAATCAGCAATCAAATTGTCCTTGCCCTTAATATGTCTGATTTCAATATTGTATTCTTGTTACATCAAACACCATCTCAACAATCTTTGATGTTTTTTGTACCGGAACTGACCCTCCGAAGCGACGAATGCCGATATCTCCCCCGCATCCGTCAGTGGAACTCGCCAAAATCCTTTCAAAAGATCAAACTATGACACAAGCTTGGCACTTCCCACTTTATCAATACAATCATCAATGCGTGGAATAGGGAAGGTGTCTGTTTTGATCAACGTGTTCATCTTTCTGTAGTCAGTACACATCCTGTAACTGCCATCTGTCTTTGGAACGAGGATACAAGGTGAACTCCAGTTACTGTTACTTGGTTCAATGAAGTCATTGTCCAATAAATACTGAATCTCTTTTTTTTTCAGATAGTTTTGTTTAATGGGATTCAAACGATATGGGTGCTGCTTCACTGCATTAGAATCTCCGACATTGAAGTCATGTGAAAGTTTATCAGTCCGCGTAGGGATATCGGGAAACAAATGTTCATATTGACTGAGCAGAGTTCGAAGTTCTTCCTGACGCGCTGGTTCAAGATGACAACTTGGTATCCAAATTAAGTGGAATGTCAGAGTCCTGTAATTTCGCCGCTGTCATGGGCTCATCACGAGTTTCATTATTATCAGGGTCAGAACTAACCACACTTACAGAGTGTACAGTACTGTTAGTGCTATCTCTGTCTATGTATAACTTTAAGATATATTTACATGACATAACTGTTTGTGTTTACGTTTACCAGTCTGAATTACATAATTAAGGTCACTTAATTTCTTTTCAATGACATAAGAACCATTATATCTAGCCTTAAGTGGATTACCAGGAATAGGCAGAAAAGCCAGTACCTTCTCACCAGGTTTGAAACTTCGTTTAAGGGCATGTTTATCATAGATTATTTTCATACATTTTGTGCTGACTTTAAATTTGACATGGCCAAATCACATGCTTTAGTCAAATGGTGCGAAAGTCCGACACATATTGTAAGAGACTACATGAGTCAAGATCACTGTCTAGGAACTTTTCCTTTAGCAGTTTAAGTGGTCCTCTAACTGTACGACCAAAGACTAATTCAAATGGACTGAAGCCTAAAGACTCTTGAACAGACTCTCTAACAGCAAACAATAACAAATGTATGCCTTCATCCCAGTCTTTCTCAGTGTCAAAACAATAAGTCCTAATCATGTTCTTTAATGTCTGGTGAAATATTTCTAATGCGCCTTGGCTTTCTGGGTGGTATGCAGATGATTTGTACTGCTTTATTCCTAATTCATACATGACTTGTTGAAAAATTCCTGTCAGGAACTTAGATTCCTGATCAGGCTGAACCGACTGGGGTAGGCCGACAAGTGTGAAAAACTTAACTAATGCCTTAACAATAGTTTTTGCCTTAATATTCCGTACAGGAATAGCCTCAGGGAACCTGGTTGAAGCACACAATTGTTAACTGTTAACATGTATTGATTGCCTGACTTTGTTTTTGGTAATGGACCAACACAATCTATAATCACCCTACTAAATGCTTCCTCAAATGCAGGGATTGGTTGTAGAAGGGCCTTTGGTATGGTTTGGTTTGGTTTTCCCACCATTGGACATGTGTGGCATGACCTACAAAATTCCGTAACATCTTTGTTTAAATTTGGCCAATAGAAATGATTTAGAATTTTGCAATATGTTTTGTAAACATCTAAATGGCCCGAAAGAGGTGATTCAAGGCCTAATCTGAGGATATCTGAACGATATGAATTTGGTACTACAATCTGATACTTAACTGCCCACTCATTATCAGGTGACACATCTGGCGGTCGCCATTTGCGCAAAAGAACACCATTCTTACAAAGTAACACACAAGCTCTTGACTCACATCACACTCATCTACTGCCCTGTCAAACAACTTGGAAATGTCCTTGTCACTATGCTGTTCATTAACCAGCCGTGATTTTGAAATTCTGTCATTAGAACATTCCAATTCGCTATCAAAATGTGATATATCAGCCTCATCATTTAAACACACGAAAGTGTCGGCTAAACAAACGTCATCGATGACGTCATCTTTAAAGGTTATACCAAATGACTCTATACTACTTTGCATTAAAACATACCCAGTAGTGTTCCAAACAACAAATTAGTATTTTTTTCTTGAATAATGTCGTCGAAGTGGGTTTTAGGACACGAATAGCACACATGTGGGGGAAACGTATTGGAGCCGTGACCTCTGGTTCATGACGTCACAACCTGATTACGGTTGCGCCGTAAACGTCATAGTCTATGACGTCGGGCGTTGTTACGAAAGATTCACCCAACTGTGGGAGTTCTAGCGTGATGTCGCTGACATTTGGACGACACAACAGGCATTTGAGCGAGATCGTAATCAGGTTGTGACGTCACAGGCCAAGCGGTCACAGCGTTCGCCGTTTTGAAAGGGGCATGAAATTGTCGCCCTTTACTGCTGTTATTTCCAACCTTGGGCAGTTTGAAAACATACAAAAATGTAAAACAAGTCTATATAATCACCTCTACAACAATTTAGCACAAAAAAGTAGCAGATTATGAGACCATTTTGTATAACCTTTAAGAGACTTTTCAGACTCCTCAGCCAATTTACTCATGGCTCTAGTAACTGCACAAGCAGGATACAAACTTTGAATTTCGTCTTCAACTGGATCATGGATCTGATCCAAACAAGTGTTGTCAGTTACAATCGGGTTAACCCCGACCTTATCTCCCGCAAGATCATTTCCAAGAAGTAAGTGAACACCCTCAAATGGTAAACTACCTTTAATACCCAACGTAACAGGTCCAAAAATCAAGTCGGAAGAGAGATGAACGTTATGGAGCGGAACGGATGTATAATTTACAGAATCTACCCCTTTAATCAGGACATTACTGCCTGCAGATGAAGAGTCAATAAACGGCAAAGTATCTGCCAACAAAAGAGCCTGCGACGCGCCCGTCTCTCGCAAAATCTTCACAGGAGTAGCATTAGACAAATCACTTGAAAGTGACACAAAACCATTGTGGATAAATGGTTCAAAATCTCCATAACATGATTTGAAAAACTGTCATCTTAACGTCATATACACTATGAACGTCACTAACCTGCATGGGTATAGATCTTGAAGCGAGGAAACCACTGGGGTTTTTTTCAATTTAAAACAATTAGCCAATAAATGGCCTTCCCTCTTACAATAATTGCAAACGGGAGATTTATTTTGAGTGTTAAAAGTGGGTGACTGAGATTGTGTTTGACCTTTGACCTTTGTAACTGGGGTTACAAGTTTTAGGCCTTGAGAAAGAACTAGGTTTGTTACCGGAGAGATTAGACTGGAATAAACTTGGCTTAACATCATTTACAAATGATAATTTGTGTGTCAGAGCGTATTCGTCAGCAAAACGTCCTACCTGATCTAAAGTGTTGGCATTATTTCCATCAAGAAATGTTCTAATATCACCATGGACACACCTTTTAAATTCCTCTACCAGCATAAGCTGTCTAAGGCTTTCAAA
This sequence comes from Hanleya hanleyi, assembly GCA_036873755.1. NCBI lineage: Eukaryota > Metazoa > Mollusca > Polyplacophora > Lepidopleurida > Hanleyidae > Hanleya > Hanleya hanleyi. Next base: position 42,052 of record JAVTVY010013488.1, read on the forward strand.
TTGGTTGTCAATTTTAACCGAGGCACAACACCTATCAAATAACTGTTCTTTTGAACGAGCAAATTCTACATGAGTCGGAGAGTTTTCTTTTTCACAACTACGAAACTTTTGTCTATAGGCTTCAGGAACTAATTCATAACCTTTAAGGATTAAATCCTTCACTGTATCTTAATTTGATGCTTGCTCTACCGTCAATTGAGTGTAAATGTCCCTTGTCTTTCCGATCAAAACACTGTGAAGAAGTAAACTCCAATTTTCTTTTGGCCAGTTTAAATTTTCAGCAATTTTCTCAAAATGCAGAAAATATTTATCAACTTCTTTTTCCTGAAATGGTGGGACGAGACGTATTTGACGAGTCGCATCAAATTTTGATTGTGATTGTATAGGTGCATGTGCAGGAGGACTTGTTGCGACTGTAATTCCATATGCTTCATTTCTAACTGAAACTGTCTTTCTTTCTCTCTTTCCTCTATCTGTCTTTCTTTGTCTCTTTCTTTCTCTCTTTCCTTTTTTTCTAACGTTTCTCTCTCTAATTCTCTGTCTTTTTCTAACTTTTTTCTCTCTAATTCTCTTTCTTTTTGTAACTTTTCTCTCTCTTATTCTAATTCTAATTTCCTTATTTCCAAATCATTAGCTGTTTCCTCAGTTAAATCAAAATCACTTTCATCCCAAAGTTGTTTGCTAACAAAACAAAATGTTTAATAATGAGTTTCTTAATTTCTTGCTTTCTCAAAGATGTTTTAACTTTAATTGATAGGAATTTACACAGCGCGAACAAATCCTCTTTGCGTAGTTCGTTAAATACTTCCTGACTAGGCTTTAAGGCAAACTGTGCTGGGTCAAATGACATGCTGATAGTGTATTCCCTGACTTCACAAATTTAGACAATGTTGTAAAGCTGTATCAATTTAGAACTATGTTGCAAAGCTGCCAGCTGATCAATAATGTAAACAAATCATCCCGGACAGGCCCCCAATTTCGGTTACGTCAGCTTTTACCGTAACAGAAAGACGTGTCAAGTCAAGGATTAACAATCAATTATTTATTTACAATACTAAAACCATATACAATTTAAGTAAGGTTAATACAACAAATAAATGTGTGAAATATAGTCTTACTGTTCAATGCTATACCGTTGTGCACTTTACAGTCCTTGTTGACACGCACAAATCACTACTGTATAATGGTAATCCAACACTGCTCAGTTGTACACAGTCCCAGTAAATGTCCAACATCCAATTACAAGCGTCTGGTCCGTCATTCATAATTCAGCCGTCGTCCATTAGAGAATATCCGCGTCCATAATCCAAATTACAAGCGTCTAATCCGTCATTCATAATTCAGCCGTCGTCCATTAGAGAATATCCGCGTCCATAATCCAAAGACCTATTCCATATTCCATATAACAGTATTAGCACCAAATTCAAAAAGACAATCATAGTATACATAAACATAGGCTTGTTTCCTGCAAGAGAGAAGCGGTCAACAGTTTTCAATGATGCCGGAAAGACATCATGATGTTCCAAAAATATCAAATCTGTATCGCTGATCAGTATTCTTAATCCATAATATTCGTTGTAAAGTCGGCATCTAAAGAATGATGTATCTCAGTCACGCTTTGATTGTGACTGTTCATATGAGTACCATGAGAATCTTGAAGTACATGGGTTCATACGGCCCCTAGTTACGAAACGTAGCGCCATAGATCTTGCACGCTACGTTCGTATTTTTTTACCAGCATGCGATATGTATCGCCAAATTTGAGAAACTTTGAGTGGAGGCGTTTGGTGGAATAGCCCTGTTTTATAAGTTTCTGTAACAATGTTTTGTGACGTTGATTAAAATCGTCACATTTAGCACAGGATCTAACAAATGCCACTAAGCGAGATATGTATACGCCATATGCAGGTCCCACTGGAATATTACTATCCAGAAAGGGATAGTTTACGATATCGAAATTGTAATCATCTCTTTTGTCATAAAGTCGACGAGAGAGAATGCCCGCTTCATTTTTATAGAGATAGAGATCTAAATAAGATGTGCCTGTAGGGCTATCTGTAGTTTCCTTCAAATCCAGTGAAGGTGGATATATATCCTTCACTGCGTCATTGATATACCGATTATCCACAGCGAGAAGATCGTCTATATAGCGTTTGGTGAATGAGAAGGAACGGACTTTGAATGGATCGGTTTTTGAAAGCGCCTGCATATAGTCATATTCATAAGAGAACAGATACAGGTCAGCCAACAGGGGTGCACAATTAGTACCCATTGGAATTACAACACATATAAGGGAAGTGGGAAGAGGTGCCGACATACTGACCGCGTCACATGACTTCACAGAATACCTATATGCTGCTGATATATTGTGTTGCCAAATTTCACATAGATATTTTTAATGAGAAATTCAAGCAACTCTATAAACAAAGAAACATCCCATGAATGATATCTCTTGTATGTAGTCGAGCTAAAGAATGCTTTATGGCCTCCGACATTAATATATCTACGATCAGTTTTCTTGAACACAGATACTATTAATGAACTTATACGGTCAATAAGGTCCTGATGAGGGATTGTAGTATAGAGAGTCGAGAAATCCCATGTGGATACATGTCTGTACAGTATGTGACCTTTAGCATCAAGTTCTTCCGTAAGACATTTTGAGTTTTTCAATATCCACATACATTCAACGCCAGAGTGCTTAGAAATAGTGGCGCAATACCTTTCCCAAAATGCTTTTACCTCCTGAAAGGCCCTCGTCAATAGGGTTGAAAGAAGCTTGGTGGTGCAGCTTCTAGAACCAGCTATGAATCTAGCTTTGTATGGTGATTTATGCATTTTGGGAGTCCAGTATATTTTTGGTATGTCGTTATGATTGGTTGGAAGACAAATACCTCTTTCCCTGAGAAGCTTTTTGTGATTGTTAAATAAATCTTCCAGAGTAAATGCAGTTTGGGAGTAAGTAGACGTATTTGATGAAGATATGTCTACACTCAATTCTTTAACCAGCACCTGGTAATAGTAATATTTACATATGAATATTATATTATTCGGAGCTTTGTCTGCTGGAACTATGACGAATTTACTCTGGAGATTTGCTAGAACTTCTTGCGAATTGAGGTTTCTCAGTACTTGTTTTGCTTGGGGAAGAGTACTTCTGTCAATATGGCGGATTGTTTCAACGACCTTGCTCTTGGTGAGGTCCAGCCAATCAGCGAGTACTGTAGGTTCAACTTTTTCTCGCTTAGACCAATCAATAACGTACTGTTCCAATGCAGACAGGACTATCTTCTGGTCGGCCTTCAGGTTTATTCTTCTTGGCTCTCTATATTTAGGTCCTTTCATCAGGAGTAATTTCAGATCCTTATCACTCACCACATCAAGAGCACCAGTCACAATATGTTTGCATGGTCTGTAGATAAAGTTCGATGATTCACAATCACAACTATAGCCTCCTGACGTGTATAAGTTCCAGTCAAATTCCTTGACAGCATTGGAGTAATTGAATATTTTGGTGGCTATAGATTTAGTATACTTATATGAAATGCAAGGAGGTTCTGTGAACTTAAAATAGTTTGGTACAGCGTTGCGTACCTCTGGATCATTCAGGATTCGAGGTAAATTAATGATGTCCAGTCCTTTATCTAAGTAGTTGAGTTTCAAGAAAAGCCGATCTTGAGATGTTTCGATTATGTTCACTGGACGATACAACCGAAAATACGCTATATCTTGACATACTTTACTGATTTTTGGTGATATTATATTTCGGAAAGACCTATTCCATATTCCATATAACAGTATTAGCACCAAATTCAAAAAGACAATCATAGTATAAATAAACAGAGGCTTGTTTCCTGCAAGAGAGAAGCGGTCAACAGTTTTCAATGATGCCGGCAAGACATCATGATGTTCCAAAAAAATCAAATCCGTATCGCTGATCAGTATTCTGAATCCATAATATTCGTTGTAAAGTTGTCATCTAAAGAATGATGTATCTCAGTCACGCTTTGATTGTGACTGTTCATATGAGTACCATGAGGATCTTGAAGTACATGGGTTCGTACGGCCCCTAGCCCCGGGTTAAGCGGAATTAGACACAAGTTACGAAACGTAACGCCATCCGTTAACAAATAGCGTATGTTATGCAGCAGCCAAAAGTTAATACACAGGAGTAAATAATCCAACAGTACGTAGTTACAGGCAAAGGTAAAATCCAGATAGTAACAGAGTATAACAGACCCACATAAAAGCCAGTTTGAATTCCCTAATGAATGACTGAGTGATGCGCTATTTATACTCTATGATGCGTTCCAGATCATTTTGCCATTCAAGAAGCTTCTAGAATACACAGCAGCATTACCGCATCATCTGACCCAGATACAATTTACACTAGTCTTCCAGAAAGCTCTAAGTGGTTGACCCACATAATAGTACGTAAACAAGCTTGCGTCAGCCCCATATTCCAGAAACATCCACAATGTCTGATAATAGACTACAATACCATGACACTATACTACATTCAAACAAAATACACCCTAAAAGAGAATCTTTCCTATGTTAAACGACTTTCCCATAATTCCCAGTATATATCATCCCCTTTAAACGGCGTTGATATCGTCTATGCCAAGATGCCAGGATAATCACACTTAACCTGTTTAACACTCATTGCGTAAAGCTCTACGTTCTCTATAAAAGTTTTACGATTTAATAATCAGGGTAAATCACTCTATGCTCTATCAAAAATACGAGTTTGATATATTCTGCGAAACAAAAGGAGAAGCTGTAATCTGCGAAACGAAACGAAAAGTTGTAATCTGCGAAACGAAACGAAAAGTTGCAATCTGCGAAGTTTTATTTTGAGAAAAGAGAATTTTCGACCCTCTTGAAATGGAACGAAGATGTAATTTCTGTACAGATCGGAAGTATATCGCCCAGCCATATCCCACGTTTGTTGTTTATCATATTGGGGTCATTTTGAACATATTTGCATGACCCCCCCCCCCCTTCCTCAGCAGAGGATCATGGGTAAATTTACAATGGCGGCCATGTCAGTAGTATATAAAGGGCATCTTTGGTCGCAAATAGATCCGGCACCAGTCGCGGAGCATGTATTCTTCCGCGTTGATGAGGTCTGCGGCGATGCGGTCGCGGGAAGAAGCCTCCGCGGACAGAGAGTAGCCCGGCGGCGCTGCGGTCGCTTCCTGTTCCGGGAGCAAGCCTCCGCGAAGAGAAATTAGTCCCGAGACTTCAAATACGCGGGGAGAGAATGTCCAGCAATGTCCGGCAATCTCCGGGTATCTCCGATCATGTCCGGCAATGTCCGGTCATCTCCGGCAATGCCCTACCCTCTCCGGGACAATATATAGCCTTTGTCGGCCCTTCGGATGCATCAGTGGAATGCACAGGGTCCCTGATAATATTGCCAGCACTATGCCCAGTCTAAATGGCAAGTGGGGAACCCTCAATTTCTTCATACAAGTTTCCCCAAAACCGTATTGTCACGACAAAATACCTGAAACCATGGAAAGTAAGACTTATAGTAATAAAGATAATCTATAGGTGCTGTATGATGTTATTATGACCAGTCTAGCATCCGTGCGACCCCAGGGTCGAGCGTTTATTGTCCAGTATATCTCCGACAAAAAATAAACATACAAAATGGCGGCGCTTGCTGTGGGATTCCCTTTTGACATCACGACATCGATCGTGCTGCCTTCTGGAGGCAAGGAAGACAACTCTGACAGGGCGAACCCTCTGTGGCGCAATTCCTGGTGATTTCCCCTGATTCGCACATTTGCATCTATACGGGGAATGCCTGTATTGGTATAGGGGTGGTCATTGTTTTCTTGTGGTTTTTACTATTGGTTGTGGGATCTTGTTTTCTTCGTCTCGAGATGTAAAACACGATGGGAGGGGTCTAGAAGCTAAGCGGTGAATTTTTTTTCAAAGTTCAGGGAGGTCTGGGGTGGTGTGGATAGGTCCATACTGTCGCCATGACCAATGTTGAATCTAATGGGAAACCCACACATGTTCGTTGTGGTATGGGTTGTGGGATCTTGTTTTTCACGTCTCACCACGTAGAACAATATTGGCGGGGTCTCGAAGCTAAGCGGTGAATTGTTTTGAAAAAGTCACTGTACGCATATGCACTGGGAAAGTAGCGCTGGGCTGGACGTTTTGGGGTCTAGGTGGACCCTATTGGTCGAGTGAGGTATCAATGTGGATGGGTGTGACATAGAACTGACGTTATTCCGCGCATGCGCAGTAGAAAAAGTGTATGGGAATGGTCCGATTTGGCCGTATGAGGCCTTATTTTGAAGTTCCCTTGGGGTAGCGTCGGATTGGGCTGGTGTCTATACCTGTTTCATTATCCTGCGCATGGGCAGTCTGGCCGTAGTATAGAAAGCAGGCATTTTGGGGTGCGTGGGGGTGTGTATGTCCGAATGCGTCGTGTGAGGTGTCAAAGTGAAGCTTTCGTATAGACCACGACTTGAGGGATGTCCACGTCATCTGTGACGTCATTGGTGACGTCGTCGGTAGGAGTAATAGCCAAAGTGAGCATTTTGCCGGTGTGAAGGAAGGTGTTTGGGGTAGAGATGGCCCAAGTTTGATCCAAATGACCCGGTTGGGGTATTTTAGTGAAGATTTCGTGGGGTAGTCAGACTGACGTGTTTTTTATTGGAAGTCACGCCAATCTGCGCATGCGCTGGTGGGGTGTAGTAAGTAAAGTGGTCATTTTGGGGGTGAGTGGGGGGTGTGTTTGAGGTAGAGAGATTGGGAGTCGGACGTGCTCTGATTTTTGTGTAATATATTTTGTGAATACTTTTGGCAAATACCTGTGGTGAAAGTTTAGAATTATTTCTCAGTTTTTTGCTGTTCAGGGCGTTTTTCTGACTTAGTCAGTTTGGCTTGGTTTGGGAAGGCAGAGAACCGCCATTACTGCCGCTCGGTCTTTGTGACCGAGAGGGTTGGTGTGTTTTTTCTCTGTCTCCCGCTTCTCTGTTTGTTCGCTGTCTGTAAATTTTTCGTATTTTGCTGTTGTATATATATTTCTCCTTGTTGACTGGATCTAGTCTGAAGTTGGTTCGTTTTTCGTTCGGCTTGCCGTAGGTCGATTTGCACATAATATTTGTGTCAATCGAGGTAGGTTGGATACATGTAACACACCGAAGTTATATTGCTGTGCATTGTAGGCTTAGCCCTAAGTGTACAGCTGTACGCTAGCCAGCCCTCAGAGTACACGCTTGAGCGAGTCTTTTGTTCTCTGTTCTTTTGTTCGTTGGTATCACCTAGCAACGGTGCCGGTTTAAAACTGGGCTATTGTTCGACCGAGACAAGGTTCAGAGACAGTGTATTATTGTATTGCTTGTATAGTTTTCACATTCACCTTTAGAGTGGGGCTCCCTCAGGGGGTAGACGATGTTTACTCTGTGGGGAGGCACACTACTGAGGTTTGTGTGTGTCACTATTTGTAGTTTGTATTAAGATTCCCTTGTGCAATTTTTTTTTTTTTTTCCCCACTATGGCATTTAGCAAGTTTAATAGGTCACTGAGCCTAAAACTTCACGGTCTAGAGAGAGCAGATCCGGAAGATATATATAACGCATTGAAAGACACTGTTGGATCAGGACCGAAAATTCTTAAAGGTCTAGTACAGGTATCAAATACCTTGTGGAACCTCACAGTAGCAAATGAGAATACCAAAGCTCGACTAGTGCTGGAAGGTATTCACGTTGGAGATAAATTTGGCTATTTTGAGGAAATTGATCCAGGAAAATTGCTGGTAAAGATGAAAGGTCCATGCGATTTCACAGATTCTGAGATCAAACGTGCTTTTGAGTTTTATGGGGATGTTCTCTCTTTACAAAGGGAGTTCTACTCGTTTGATAGACAGTTTGAATCGGGAGTTCGAAGAATTTGGATGACGAAATTCAAACGTGATCTTCCTTCTTCTATTTTGATTGGAGGTTTGAGACTTCCTGTATGGTATAACGGTCAAGTAAAAACATGTTATACTTGTGGATCAGCAGATCACATGAACTGGAAGTGTCCTTTGAAAAATAAATGCCTGATTTGTCATCAGGAAGGGCACTTTAAAAAAACCTGTCCAAATGCCAAACAGGTTCCTGAAGATAACACAGCTAATGATAGAAGAGATGATTTGTTGAATTCTCGCTTTGTTCCGGCTGCAGGAGTTGGAAAACTTTCTGCCGAGGCTATCCGACAGAAACAACAGTACCATAAAGATGCATGGAAGACTGTAGGTCGTAATGGTAAAGCCACTGAACGTCATCAGGAGATAGTTGCTGCTAAGAGCAAAGAGAAAACCTCAAACCACTACGAGGCTCTCGGTGACGAGATGGAGGTAGGTTGTGGTTTGAAAGATGAAGATGAAGGTGATAGTGAGGTTTGCAATGATGAAGATGTCAGTGAGAGTGAGGGTTGCGATGATGTAGAAGTAAAGGCAGGTGAGCAGAAGTCAGGTGATCAGAAGTCGATTTCTGATAAAACTGAAAGTGTTGAAGTAGTAGTAACTTCAGAAGTTGAATTCAAGGAGAAAAACTTACCGGATACTGGTAGTGTTTCGGATCAGAATGCACTTGTGCAGCCTGTAGATTCCTCCATTAATCCTATTCACTCCGGTGTAGGTATTAACTTCACACCAAACGAAGAAGTAATGGAGGAGTTCTCAGCAAAAGAAAGTAGTCAGCAGTCTGGTAGTGATGAGGCCATCTCGAATAAGAATGAAGAGAATGCAATGGATATCGGCGAGGAGCCTGAGGTGGTCGATGCTAATCCCACTCCTAGCAGTGATACATGCATTCTTTCTGATGAGGATTTTCAGGATTGTAACGATCGCCCGTTAATAGGCGAGACTTCCTTGAACCAAAGGTCTATGGACTTGTTGGGACAAGAGAGACAGAAAGAAGTTTGTAAAAAGGAAAATCAAAAAGGCAAGAGAGAACAAAGGAAAAAAGAAAAGAAGGGTCAAAAAGGATTACCCAAAATAAAACGTACATAATGGCTAAGCTAACCTTATATATCTTGACTTGGACAGCTTTGTGTTTTATTTCTATATACAGACTGAAGATGGCTCAACCACCAACTATCGTTCAGTGGAATTGCAGAGGAGTTTGGCCAAATTTAAATGAACTCCAATTATTAACTCAAGATTATGAACCATCAGCCTTTTGTCTCAACGAGACCTTTCTGAAGAAAGCAGATAAAGATAAATTTAAATTTCGCCAATACACACCTTATCATTCCTATGCTTTAGAAGAAAACGGAAAAGCTACTGGCGGTTCCTCAATATTGGTTAAAATGGGTGTGTTACACAGTCCTGTTGATTTAGTGACAGATTTACAAGCTGTAGCGGTTCGTATTACCTTGAATTCTGTTTTCACATTATGCACGGTGTACATACCTTCTTCTGGTAGTCTCCGACTAAATGAACTTCAGGATCTTTACGATCAGCTCCCGAAACCTTGTTTATTGATGGGTGATTTTAACGGACGTAACATCCTCTGGGATAACGAAGACAATTGTAAAGGTAAAATTCTCGAAAATTTTATATCAAATAATTCGTTGTGTATTTTTAATGATGGGTCTTATACACATTTGTCCTCGGCTCATGGAACCTATTCAGCATTGGATATCTCACTTTGCGACCTGCCTATTCTTGAAGAATTTTCTTGGTCTGTTCATGATGACCTTTGTGGAAGTGATCACTTTCCCACTGTTCTAAAAGCTGTTCATTCGGCTGATGACCCTCATTCCACAAGGTTTAATTTCAAGAAAGCAAACTGGCCCGAGTTTGAAAAGCTTTGTTTACAAAAACTACAATCAGTCTCCTTCGCTGATGCTTCAGATCCTATACAGCTATTCTCAGATATGTTGATAGAAATTGCCAACCAAACCATTCCCACATCTTCAGGAGTTGCACATATTAAGAAACCTTGGTTTAATGATGACTGTAAAGAAGCAAGAAATGTAGGAAGAAGGCTGAACGATATTTCCGCCGACATCCTAATCCTGAAATTTTGAAAGATCTCAGAGTTACAAGAGCTAAAGCTCGTAGAACCATGAAACAGAATAAACGTGATTCTTGGAGAAATTATGTTTCTAAGATAAATACTCATAATAACAAAAGTTTGGAATATGATCGAAAGAATAAAAGGTAAAAGCTCCAAGTCCAGCGTTCATCATCTCAACGATGGAAATCAGGTGATTACTGACAAAGTAGAAATTGCAAATAAATTAGGAGAAACAATTGCCAAAAACTCTTCATCAGAAAATTATGTACCTAAATTTTCCTAAGTTTCCAAAAAAGAGAAGAGAAAAATGAAATTAAATTCACTTCCGGTAATCACGAAGGCTATAACGCTTCGTTTACAATTGAAGAACTCCATGCTTCTCTCACGAAAGCTCATGATTCTACTGCAGGCCCTGATAATATTCATTATCAGCTTTTGAAACATCTACCGGAATCATCTCTAGAAATCCTATTACGCATATTCAATAGACTTTGGTATAGAGAAGAATTTCCTCCGTCTTGGCACAATGCTATAGTTATACCAGTACCAAAGCCTGGTCGTGACCATACAGACCCTGGTAATTATCGTCCTATTTCACTGACTAGTTGTGTTTGCAAAACAATGGAACGCATGATAAATGATCGCCTTGTTTGGTACCTGGAAACTGAAAAGAAACTTACTGATATTCAAGCTGGTTTCCGAAAAATAGAAGTACCATTGATCATTTAGTCAGATTAGATTCGTTTGTTAAGAATGCTTTCGCTAAGAACGAACATGTGGTTTCTATCTTTTTTGATTTAGAAAAAGCCTATGATACTACATGGAAATACAGGATTCTTAAAGATCTTCAAAAGATGGGATTAAAAGGTCGTTTACCAGTTTTTATTTCCAACTTTTTGAATGATAGACAATTCCAAATTCGTTTAGGTACAACTATGTCTGATCATTTTGATCAAGACCAGGGTGTCCCACAGGGTAGTATTTTGTCTACTACTCTGTTTAGTATTAAGATCAACAGCCTGGCTGCAGTTCTGAATAAATCAATTGATGGCTCACCTTTTGTAGACGATTTCAATATATCGTGTAGTGGGAAAAGTATACACAGTATTGAGAGAACATTACAACTTTGTCTACACAGAATTCAGAAATGGTGTCTAGAAAATGGTTTCAAGTTCTCCAGAGTTAAGACAAATTGTATACACTTTTGCAGAAAATACTTCCAGCACGAAGATCCAAAACTAAAATTAGACGGAACTGAAATCAAAGTAGTAAAAGGGGTCAAATTTCTAGGCATGTGGTTTGATCAACGACTAACATTCAAATCACATATAAATTGCTTAAAAGCCAAATGCACGAAAGCTCTGGATTTGTTGAAAGTCGTTGCCAGCTATAAGTGGGGGGAGATCAGCAAACTCTCCTTCATTTATATCGATCGCTTGTTCGTTCCAAACTCGATTATGGTTCTATTGTTTACAATGGTGCAAACAAGTCAAACTTGGCAAAGCTAGATCCTATTCTCCATCAAGGACTAAGGCTTTGCCTCGGTGCGTTCAGAACATCACCCAAAGAAAGCTTGTACGTAGAAACGGATGAAATTCCTTTAGAACTTCGGAGAATTAAATTATCGCTGCAATATATCACAAAACTGCGTTCGAACCACTCAAATCCTGCATATAACTGTGTTTTCAACCCTGAGTACGCAGATTTATATTCGCTAAACCCTCGATTATTCCACCTCTTGGAATCCGTATGAAACCACATCTTGTAGCAGCTGGTATTAAAGTTAGTCAGATTTTACCTAACGAGCTCTTGCCAACTCCACCATGGCAGTTAGCTACACCAGAAGTAGATATTTCACTGACTAAATATAAAAAGGCAGACACGAGCCAGCTCGTGTATACACAAGAATTTGGTCTACTGAGAGAGAAATACAGATCACATCAGGCTATTTATGCAGATGGTTCTAAAGATGGTGAGAGAGTAGCATGTGCTACTATCTTTAGTTCCAAAACTAAAACGTATCGACTGCCAGGTAAAAGTTTCATATTTACTGCAGAAGCAAAAGCTCTATTATCTGCTTTGGAAGGTATTGGATCCACTAGAAGGAAAAAATATGTCATATTCTCAGATTCACTGTCCTGCCTTAAAGCAATTAAAAATGGAAATTCCACTCATCCACCATCTTGGAAATTCTACAATTATATGACACCAGATTTGATCAACAGATAGATATTGTGTTTTGTTGGGTGCCTAGTCACGTTGACATCAAAGGCCACACTGAAGCTGATAGACTAGCTAAGGCAGCTTTAGATGGAGAAGTTGACCCTGTTGGTCTCCCATACAGCGATTTCAGACCATCTATCTGCGCATATGTAAGAAGGCTGTTTCAATCGCTATGGGATACTATGAATAATAACAAACATCACGAGTTCAAAAAAACGGTTATACTCACCTGAACAGTCATAAACGCTTCGACCAGGCCATGATTAGACGATGTAGGATCGGTCACACACGATTAACTCATGAATATTTACTAAAACAGGAGCCGATTCCAAGGTGTATACCTTGCCATGAAGACCTGACGGTGAGACATATTCTCCTGGACTGCATAGATTTTAAAACTGTAAGAGATACTTTTTATCGAGCAGATACGCTGGAAGATCTTTTTAGCAGAGTGAAAGAAGATTGTATTTTAGGTTATTTATTTAATGTTTGTACCTGTTTTAACGCATTAGTTTACCGAGTTTTTGAATTGATTGCTTAGAATTTTGTTTGATCGTCGCTATATAGCTGAAATATTGCTGAATGCGACGTTAAACCCTAATTCTCTCTCTCTCTCTAATG
>JAVTVY010013489.1:0-53279 GCA_036873755.1 Hanleya hanleyi
AAATCAAACTGCTATACCGCCTCATCTCGTTTCGCATTTTAAGTTGAGGCGATCAGTACAGAATATATTGTCTCAGCCGTAGTTGGCTTATCTATACAGCATGAGACACTTCTCGATGTAGTTATTGTTGGGTTCGCCAGGTGCCCAGTTAGCGTAGGTGATTAATTACCCGATGGACCCCCATCTCCTCTCTCCCTGTTGTAGGAGATCTGTGCCATCCAAGAAATAAACCCATCTCTGGCAATGGACCCGCTCCTGGATATATTAAGACATTCAACTATATAACAAAGTCGATGCCGATGAGTGTTGAGCGGATCGAGTCAGCATCGAGTTAAAAGCCATAAATGAATTTTGTTCATTGACCTCTGTGAATTGTTCACACCCATTGATGAAATTTAGATGAATGTTAGCTCAAATAGTCAACGAGTGATCATCGACTCTAAAGTTCTAGCGTATGGTAAGTTTATTTTTGACATTTTTGTTTTCATTTTACATAAAATCTGTTTTTATACATCAAAAATTCTGGGGTTTTTTTGTATCAAAATGGAAATTTATTCTGATATCGATAAAATATTTTTATATCAATAGGGAATGCTTGATATAATAAAAAGATGGTTTCGATATGAAAAAATATATATTTTTGATATCAGAAAAACAATTTTCGATATAAAAAAAAACATATAAAAAATGAAACGAATAAATACCAAAACGTCTTGCCACAGTTGAGCCTGGAATGGAGAGAGGAAGACAATATATAAAGATATCATCAGACCGAAGGAAGGGCACAAACGAGTTACCATAGTCCCTTTATGAAAATTGTTGGGAAATCCCCGATCTAAAAAAATACGTTTGTCAAACTGTCGTGTCTCTTCACTTTCTATCGTTCACTGTAACCGGACTCTCTGCTTTATTAACCCTATCTGGCCTGGGCTTTTTGGGACCTGTCTAGGCGCTTGAGCTAGGAGACTGAGACTTACCACACCATACCCTAGGGTCAAGCTCTGCCAGAAAATGTAACAAAAATTCAAGATGGCCGCTTTGATGACGTCGCAGTGACGTCATTTTCAAAAACAGCATTTTTGGTACATTTTTCGGTCAGATTTTCCGAATTTTTCATTTATGCAATTTCTCCCCAAAAACTGCATGATAAATTAGTAAATATTAATCTGATGTGAAATAAAATAGTCTTTGCCTACTTTTCATCGCGGAAAAGCAGAAATTTTGAAGAAATATGACTGGTACTCCACGTGGCCGCCATCTTGAATTTACCCATGATCCTCTGCTTGGAGAGTTATGCAAATAGGCTGAAAATGACCCCAATATGATAAACTATAATGTCACGGAGTTTCAGCTCTCCATTTTTGTCGTTCCGGAGAAAGTTTTCTATTAAGGGTGATGTTGCAAAATTTATCATACTTACGAGGACTTCACCATGAGTGTCCCTTCTTCAAAGAAAGCGGAAGTGGTAACATTCCCTTCCCCAACAGCGCTCGGGAAGAAGCAAACACATCATTGGATGTAATATTAAAAAGAAAAAATTGCCTCACTTTAGTAAAACACTTGACATGGACACCAGGCGGTGTAGTTCACTAACTTGATGCCTGAAATCAGTGGAAACTACTGCTACTAATATGGTTTGTTCGTGGTAATATTACCATTCTGGTTGGTGTGACGAAAGCCTGTGGTTATTGTATTGACGAGTCACGATCTGGCTACCGGTATTTCATCGGTCTTCTGTACAGAGATGTGTCAGTAGCTGTCTGGACACCATGTCTAGACGGTTTGTGACATGTTACCTGTTGGTATTCAGTACCATTAATCACAGAGTCACTTGATATATAGGAAATGCAAGAATCTTTATCTGAATCGGAGGATTATTAATTGAGCCCCCAAAAATATATTGGTTCAACACCGAAAAAAAGTGATGTACCAGGGTATGTGTTACTGGTGAAGGGGTATAGGCCAATGAGCATTCATATATCTAATGACCTAGAATGTGGAGACGAGTACCAATTAATTACTTAATTGATGAATACCGATACAAATTGGTTCACCAGTAGTAACAAAACAGCAATGAAGTACTGGAGAAAACTTGATACAATAAAATATCATCCTCAGTCCTAAAAATTTACTGCTCAATCTGCTCAGAAATAACTTTTTGCCCCTAAGTTTTTTCCAATGAGAGTTTTTATTTGTAATCAATATAGGTGTTGTATGGGAGAGTTAGATTTCTGCTGATAATATTGTAATGAGCTTCCTGTACTTAACCTAGGAGCTAAACGGCTTGTCCATCTGTGCCAGATGTCCCACTGTACCCCAATCTCCCCAAATATATCGCATTTAATACTGAACAATTAGGTAACCCTACCTTAGCATCGAGCCAGTTGGCGGTTTGCCTGGTAAAGGTATAGCACGAGTTGAAATGTTGAACATATCCACTTGGACATTTACAGAATGCTGTCAAATAATCCAATCTCTTTGCGTATTATAGTAGTATATAGAGTGGATATTCCTTATGATTGAGGGTGAGGGTGATGGGTGTCAGGCGGTGGTGACGTCACAGATGACGTCACTTCCATTCACGTGACATTCGGGACACTTCCGCGCCAAAGGTCACATCCGGGTCATATCCGGTGACCTCACTTCCGGTGAGGTGACGATCCTGCAACAGTTATCTGCCTCTACCTAAAACCCTAGAGCACTGTTGTCCAGAGCATTTCCATCATAGCTCTCTAGATTTGTATCTAATACCGCTTATGCTGGTGCTAGGGGCCGTGTGGTCATATCATCCAAGTTGCCACATGAACAGGTACAATAAAAGCGTACCTGAGATACAACACATATCCCGAATCGTTAGATTCTTGGTATATGCTTTAGAATAGGTTAACCAGAAGACTATTCTGTGAAGTCATGTGACGCAGTCAGTATGTCGGCACCTCTTCCCACTTCCCTTATATATGTTGTAATTCCAATGTTAATCTACGGGGAATGCATGAGAGGATAGGAGTATTGGGGCAGTCATTTCTTTCCTTGTGGATTTTACTATGGATTGTGGCACCTTGTTTTCTTTGTCTCGCGATGTGGAACACGATGGGAGAGATCTCGAGGCCATGGGTTGAGTTTCGCTGGAAAGTTCAGCCAGGTTTGTGGTGGACATCTTAGGTCCATTCTAGCGCAATGGACAATGTAAGTTCCAATGGGAACAGATGATGACATCACGGATGACGCCACAACCGGTCTTCCACCTTACCATCTGTAATTAATATGCATGGCACTGCCACATCAGATACAAAGGATATCGCAAATGGTTTTAACAATTACTTGTGTTCAATGGCCAACGAACTCGCAAATAAAATTCCCGGTGCCAATGCAAATTTTATGTCTTATCTGAAAAATGAATATACTAGTGAATTCTCTCTAACACCCTGTATCCCGGAAGAAATTATTAAAGTGGTGAATTCCTTAAAAAACGCATCCGCTGGACTTGACGGAATACGAATGTCGCTAGTAAAGCCTATTATAAACCATATAACCGCCCCACTGTGTTTCCTACTTAACCTATCATTTCAAACTGGAGAATTTCCCGATATATATAAAATTGCTAAAATTACCCCAATTTTCAAGGCTGGAGACAAAAATATTGTTAATAACTACAGACCAATATCTGTGCTTTCATGCCTCAGTAAAATATTTGAAAAAGCTGTAGCTAATCGAATGATATCCTATCTTGAAGAACAAAATATCCTTTGCCCTAGTCAGTTCGGATTTCGATCAAACCACTCCACTTTTCACGCTGTATTAACACTCTATGAGAAACTTGCAATAGCTAAAGAAAAGAAAGAATATAGCATAACGACGTTTCTTGATTTAAGTAAAGCCTTTGATACCGTTAATCACGACATACTTCTGCAAAAATTAAACTATTATGGATTCCGAAACATCTCGAACGACTGGTTCAAAAGTTATTTATCCGACCGAACTCAACTAGTCTCCCTAAACACAGAACTCAATCAACTATATGAATGGTTCTGCTGCAATAAACTCTCGCTAAATATTAACAAAACAAAATGCATGCTTTTCAAACCATATCACTCGTCCGCCATATTTTTTCCATCAATTAAAATTAACAACGAAGAGCTAGAATTTGTTGAAAGCTTCAAGTTTCTAGGAGTGTATTTTAATACTAAACTCAACTGGCAAACCCACATCAATAAACTATGTTCTAAATTATCCAGGAACATTGGGGTTATCAATAATATTAAGGAATGTATCAATAGAAATACCCTTGCCACCCTATATTACTCATTATTTTACTCCTATGTTACATACTGTAACATAGTATGGGAAAATACTTTTTCAACCCACACTGCTCCTCTCGCTATCCTCCAAAAACGCCTTGTTCGCATTATATGTAAAACTTCGAAACTCGCACATACTGAACCTTTATTCGCACAGCTAAATATGCTAACTGTTGATAAAATCAACGACTACACAATTCTACTTTTAACCATAAAGCCATGCACCATTCCTTCTCGTTACCACTACACCTCCAGAACTACTTTACCAGATTACAACACGTTCATAACTATCCTACCCGACAGAACTACATAAACCTCTACAGACCGTTTTTCCGTACTCAATTGTCATTTTATACTGCTAGAATTAAGGGTCCTCGAGTATGGAACAACCTAACTACTGACCTGAAATGTACAACTTCCATATCATTATTCAAGTCACGATTCAAATATATTTTAACTCATAAGAATTATTCCTATCAACTCTGAAATTACAAGATACCGTCAAATTCTACATATTCTAAATTACTCTTCTACACTAATGTATACGCATGTAAATGTTGTGATAATACCTGCTCATCCTAATGTAATATGCCACATGTATAGTAGTTACTATAATTATTGTATACATGTAAGATTATCTTTGTATATATGTTACATTAATCTTTTACAAACAATAACCGATGTCTCATAACTTCACCTTAACTATATATAAATATTTATTTTCATATAATCGTGCAAAATTTAATATTTAATATATTTCCGGGATATAACAAGCCCCTATGGGTTTTATTCCCGCCATCCGCAGCACTATATGTTTTATCATTGAATTGTACATTGTTTTTTGTATTGCTGTTATATGGTGAATAAATCAAATCAATCAATCAATCAATCAATCACGTGACATCCGGGTCACAGGTCACACCCGGGTGACCTGCCAGCCCTGAGTTATCTGCCGCTACATAAGACCCCAGTGACTTCCACTGTTAATCTACGGGAATGCATGGAATAGGAGTATTGCGGTGGTCATTTTTTTTGTGTTCTTGTGGATTTTACTTTGGGTTGTGGTACCTTGTTTTCTTTGTTTCGAGACGTAGAACACGACGAGACGGTTTTCGAGGCAAGGGGATTGATTTCGTTAAATAGTCTTGTGTGGACATGTTAGGTCCATTCTGGCGCACTGGACAATGCTAGTTCCAATGGGAAACCCTCTCATGGACATTTGCGGTATGGGGTGTGGCTCGTGTATTCTTCATCTCGAGCTGTAGAAAACGATGGGAGAGGTCTCGAGGCCATGCGTTGAGTTTTGTTGAAAAGTGATTATGACGCATGCGCAGTAGGCAGGCAGATTCGGGTGGACGTTTTGGGGTATAGGTGGACCCATATTGGTCAGATTGGGTTGTTTGAGGTATCAGTTTGAAACATTCGTAGGGGAGCCTCCAACTGACATAAAAATACATGTGAAACAACAAACAACAGAAATATAAACAGAGAAAAGATTTGATATACATTGCTTAAAAGCCATTTAGTAAAATCATCACATATCAGTTTCACAGTCTGTCGAAAAGTTAAATATCACAGGAGCTGATGAAAGGCTTAAAATCGTTCAGACAAGAAGCTTGCTTTACAGTTTTGGGTAATTTATTCCACAAAGAACCCTGATATGCTATAGGTTTTATTCCATGCTTGGTTGTTTTACACTCTGGCTGTTCCAGGTTCTTCTCACAGCGGAGGTTGTATGGTGCAAATTTCTCTCTGAACAGTTCAGTCATATACGACGGAGAGACATTATTAAGTGATTTGTAAACTTTTACTGAAAGAAATCTCTTCCAGCGTGTGATGACAGTTTGTACTTTAGCTCGTAAAAGTCATTTACATGACGCTGTGCTATCATTAAATACCATACGCAATGCCCTTTCTTGTACCTTTTCCGTCCTGGTAATATCTGTTTTGTTCCTATTCATCCAGACTAGAGGGCAAAAATTTAGGTTCGCGGAAATGAATGTCTGAAAGATAGCAAGCTTAACTGCAACTAATTAAATATTGGGCCCTAGGCATTCAAACTTAGCACCATGACAGAACTTGCCGAGGCCGACATTATGAGGTCATCAATTTCCACGTCCGATGGTCAGGCGCTGGGCAAAGAACTGTTGATGTGTTCGGACTCTGAACTGTTGCCTGACTCACAGATCCAAAACTATTAGGCCTGGAGTGTTCGATCTCGGTACACTTATACTACTCGTCAAGGCCGACATTCTGACGTCAACAGGGGCACAGGTGGCGTCACAGTCTGAAGTATGAATCGTTAACTGGTGCGTAGGTGACAAGTGACAGGACAGAAACTTCGTCATTTCGACTCACAAAGTTGCCAGATGGACAGAGGGATGAGTGATGGGGTTGAATCCGCCAAAGGGGCTGCTGGAAACGGGAGTATTGTAAACGGAAAAGTTAGTCTGCGAGGTTATTTGCAATGCCTGAGATAAAATTAGATAAATCTAAAAAGATGATATTAAATTTAAAGCACTGTAACACCAACAATCTCAGTAACTCCATGACATGAGATGACCTGGATTTTCTTTTATTCACGATTGTAGGTACTGCCTGGTTATCTGTACGAAAAACAATTCTTCTTCTGACAGTCATTGACCCACATCTGAACCTGGACCGATTTGGTTTCCGAACCCAAACCTAGTTTGCACCCTATTGGCACCGTTTGCATCTCGTTGACCATAGTTTGTGTCCCTATTGACTGATTATGGTTATCGAAGATCTTTTACAGCTTCACTTGCTCTTGTTCTTACCTCACCGATCCCATCCTGATCATAATCATGATATTGAACCTGCACCCTGATCTTGATTCACGTCACTTCCTATGATGACATCGGTTGCGGTGAAATCACTTCTGGTGATGATGTCCCTTCCGGTAATGGTATGACTAGATGACGATGTCACTTGTAATGATATCACTTCCGATAATGATGTCACTTCCGGTCATTACATCACTTCCGATGGTTTCCGGTCATGACGTCTTTAATTCTGATTACGCTCATACTCATTTGACGCAAAGCTGTTCTTCCCCCACTACTATGGCCTGTTGCGCAACAAAAAAATAAATAACCCACGAAACGTGTGTATGAATAACGACGCCTGTGTCGCTGTGACTTCATCGGTGTTGTACTTCAAGATAGCCCAATTACAGTTAGAATCACAGGTCTCAGTGGATTTTTCGGAGTTACGTCAATAGAGAACAACACTATATATTCATGATGGGAGGCGTCGAACTGAAAAACTTCTCCACTCGTCAACGCGATTTCGAAAAATCAATCAGTGGCAACGAGTTGGTAATGGAAATTTTAGGTAAGCAACTTTAATTGTATTTCTTTATTTTCTAACTTTTATGACACCAGACTATTTTGTCTATACATCAGCCAGTGCGGTACAACTGCAAAACGAGGAACGTTCACAAATTGGGAAATATATTTCCTGAACAGGAAATCTTTTCAAAACGGGGAACATTCTCAAATTGGGAAACATATTTATTGAACAAGAAATCTTTAGCAAATATGGTTGTTCATCCATAAATTGCAAACAGCGCAAATAGTATACTCAATTGTCATCTAAATAAGCAAGTTTAGTACTGTTTTATTATACAGAATAGCCATATTTTCTCATTATGGTTTCTGGAAAGACGGACTGTACATTTTTATCGCGAAGGAAACTATTGAGTGTGGAGACTCGTTTTCTTCTGTCTGACGCTGTAGAATAAGATGGGTCTTGGTTGACTTTTGCAGAAAAGATCTGTTCCGCTTTCGCAGTACACAGGAGACATGGCGTGGACCATTTCGGGTCGAGATGGATCATTTGTGGTCCAAACGGGCCATATTAGGTGTCATATTGAAGCGCTCCTCGGTCGAAGTGGGCTATCGGGCTATCGTTGGTCCAAATGGGTCGTGACGGGAGTCATACCGAAAAACTCTTGGATTACAGTCGAACGTTAATCTGCCCATGTGCAGTCGTGGAGTAATACAGTGTAGTGAGAATAGGTTTTCTCACAGTCTTGTCAGTAAAAGAATATTAACAAACATTAAGTGTCAAGGTGATGCAGGGGAAACAAGTGCTTTATTATAGAGTTGTCTCCCCTCTCTCCCATGGTAGAGGGCGCTGTTTGCCCAATAGCCAATGGGAATAGCTGGCGGGCTGGGAAAAGAAAGTCAGAGAAGGAACTGACTTGGGACAGCAACAGACGTGACAGACTACTTCTCTCGGGGTTTTAACCGGCAGGTAATCCTGCCCCCTATACTGGCTAATATCTATGTAGGTGTAATTACTACAATTGGTGATCAGGAGTTAAAATATCAAGCGTAGAATTGTGATTATTTCTCGACAAATTTACGCTCGATAGTGAACTGGGCACAGTGCCAATCCGGGCCGGCGGCCGTTTGCATTTTCAGAAAATTTGCGTGTGAAAATCAGATTCCTGAGTCCTGACAAATTTGTTGACTGTTATTTACGATCGGGTCGATATAAGCTGGAAGTGTGTTACTTTATAGAAGGGATTTTGTGGAATTTTGAACTCCCAGCGAATTTCTGGGATAATTTTTCTTCGTCAGCATGGACACGTTTTTTCGGGAGTTCCAAGAGCTGTTCAATGGCTGATTTTCCAAATGAAAGTGAGTTGACTTTCATTAGTTGTTAACTAATGATTATACGGCAATAGTTTTCAAGCTTTGTGCAATATATGGAGTGGTTTGACAATGATTGTTTCGTGAACTGTTCTTGTTGTATCGTGACGAAAATTGGACCCTTGGTAGTCTTCTCTCTCGCCAGATCGGTTTTATTTGTCATATTTATCTTGGTACAATTTATCGCAAGTGAAGCGGGGTTATTTTGAACTACACCAGTTTATAATTTGGTTTGAGTTCGCGTTCCTTTTGAAAATTTTGCGAGTTTGCTGACACGTTGTTGTTGTTCATTTGATTTTTCAGAGATAGTATTTGGTATGGAAAATTAGGATTAGCAGTTGGGATAAAGGTTTTGACAGGTGCATTATTTGAATGGTTTATACGTTAACGTTTGTGTTGTCATGTGTTATGTGTACCAGTACTGTCTGTGTGTCCATTCGTGTATTTGTGTGTTTTGTTTATAGTCCTGTCCCATCATAATTATATTTTTCTTGTGTTTAGTGGGTGGGTTGGTGATTTGGAGATTGGAGAACATTTTGTGTGTGGGATGAAGTTTTTATGACTGAACACGGGCGGACTGATTAGTCATTTTCTTTTGGTCCGTTGATTGAGTTTGGGGTACAGGGTCATGTACTGCTGGTTCAGATGCAAGATTGGTATTTGTGTCATTGATTTTTTTTGTGACCTGAAATTGTCATTCTTCCTTAGTCACTGGTGAAATTTTGCACGGTTTTCTAGTTGGACTTGTTTGTGAGAGTCTACAGGAATCTTGCACTGTCAATTTCTGCTGACCATTTTTCACTTGTGTGGTCGACTTAAAATGTATAGCAATAGTTTGAGTTTGCATTATCGGTCAAACTACATTGACTTTTCCGGTGGTCAGTTTTTGTGAATTTGATTGGGACATTCACTGAAAATCTATGGTCTAGAGGCTAGAGTTCAATTTAGTAATTTTTGGAATTCGCCCAATTTCATTGTCAAGTTCACCTGGGTATTGCCTGGTAGCTATTGCGCGAGGGATTAGCTGAGGCTTACGGTGAATGTGGGGGATTTTCTCTCATTTGATTGAAATTCTTGCTAGCCATGGCATAGAACATTCAAATCGGTGTTTCAATAGATTTGCTAATATACTGGTACCTAGTTTATTTTGGACTTGGTCAAAATTTATCCTCAAGCTTGGCTACTAACTTCGTAGCTTTTCGTGAGGTTTTACATGTAGCTGAATGCTACCTGTGAGTAAATTCTGTTAATTTTTTTTTTAATAAATAGATAAATTGCTTCTTATCTGCTAACTTGGCTGTCTTATACTAGCAGTTAATGCTTACATAGTGAATACATACATTGCTGGTGTTTATCCTAATTTGGTGAGTTCACTATAAATATTGAATTGACCTCATATTCTGTGGTGGTCAATATACGCTGTAAAACTTGATGGTGTACTCAATGGTGACTTACACTGTAAAAAGGGTGAGTGGTCAGTGTTGCTGAAATACACTCAGTATTTTTGGAATAATACATTTTGAGTTTAATTAAACAGTCAATATTTTGGTGGTGGGGTGTTAACAAACTTGTACCATATTTAATCAGATTTTGATCTGGTGGATGTGGTTGATTGTTTGGTGATTATTACAACACATACTCTGATTGTATTTTGAGATTTGAGTGTTGACATATCAACACTGCACTCAATTTGATTGTGGTCTGGTGGTATTAAGTGACACCATCTGATTTTGATTGAGAGTTTAGTGTTTATTCAAACACATATTCTTGGCATAATGCAGAAGCAAAGTAACTCCGAATAAACTTAATAAACGCATGATGACAGTCTCAATATTTCGACAAAATTTTATTTGTCATCTTCAGGATGTGATCTAACAGCAGTTACAGGCTCTTATATACAAAACGACTAACAAAGACTGAAATGGTTCGATACACAAAATTAGAGGGCAATAGCCAATCAGATAATATGTGAACATAACAATTAAGGTAAACATGAGTGGCAAATAGACATGACAAGTAATACACACACCAAATAGGCCTGACAATACACAATCGAAATGGCAATAGTTTGATAAGGATAATAGAGATACGGGTGGTGATTTATTGAGGTGTCTGAATGTGTATAGAGTGGCAGCAGAAATGTCAATCAGGGAAATAAACACAAGTGAAACAGAGATTAGAAAAATGTATTAAGTTGATTAGAGAAACGTAACAAAGGTACCTAAGATTGAAATCGGAAATAAGATATAGAGAATTGGATAGTTACAGAACGGGAAATGCTGAACTATATGGGCGAACTATATTAGGCTATTAATTAACAAGACAAGAAATACACACACCACAAAAATGCTGGATAGTTGTATTATCTTATCTAAACAGTGATTGATGGAATAAAATATATAAAAATTGAAATTGGAAACAAAATACCAAAATAATAAACAGTAGTCTACCTGAATAACTGTAGCTCTTTCGAAGCTTTTACACCACTGTTAAGTTTAGGATTTGAGCGCCGAATAGCTAGGGCTTCCTTAGGCACCGTTTCCAATTATCGTTCGCGAATGAATCGTTTATTTCGTCAAATTTTCTCGAAGTCGCGATTTTCCAAGGCGCGAGGGAATGGGTTTTTTTCTTCAAAATAAACGATTCATTCGCGATCGCTGTTCGAATGGTTTTTTTTCTGTTGGCAATCGTTTTTCAATCGAGAAAATTCTCGCGAATAAAAAGCGATATCGCGATTCAATCGCTTTTTAATCGAGAAAATATAAACGATTGAAAAAAAACGATTGAGGATTACAGCCGAAAGTAGTACGCCATTGGTTCAGCCTGACTGACCCGCATACACGTTCGAGTTTCTAACATTTCAGTCAGACTATATAAAGTTCGATCATTTTTTCTTCTTCCTTTTCCATTCTTTGCCTAGTGTAAAACTATAGCGTGTTTCTGTACAGTTGGCGGTTATATAGATACGATAGGGATATTGAAAGAAATTGAAAAAAATATCTATATATATACATAGGAATAATGGTTATGCATATAATTATAAACTTCATATTTACATATATTTTGTACGGGACACAGGCCCGGATATGGTCAGATTGGGTCATTTGCACTTGCAATTTCGTCTATTATTTTGGGTATTTCTGTGTTTTAAAGCTGGTATTATTCCAGATTTCTTGTGTAGTATTTTTCGTGAACGTTTTGGCATCTGTGCGGGCTGAAATTTTGAGATGATACGTCAGATTTTCGCTGTACGCGTGGTTTTTTGTCCTACGATCACCATTTTCCTTGTGTAGATAGATGGCGCTGTATTTCCTTGTGTAGATAGATGGCGCTGTATTGAATATAACATTGTCATACGGGGCTTTTGAGTCTTCGCAAGCACTTAATTATTAATATATAGCACGGGCTATTTGTAAAAATTTTCACAACAGGTTAATCCAGTAAGAGATGAAATTATATAATATTCAGTTGGTTTTTGGCTTGAGCTTCCCTTTGGAATCATTCATAGTTCATTTATCAAAATATAAAATTAAAATAAAAAGTATTGTACATATGCGAATCCAACCGTTATAAGCGATTCAATCACCATTGTGATATGTATTTGATATAGATATGAAATCACTGCCGCGAATATATTCTTATAATAAATAAAATTCTAAATGTTTCATTAGTTTCGGTGATTTTCTGGAGAGGAAACTCACTGAGTGCGAGTAGTTTACACTACTACTTATTTCTTTTTCATACAGAAAACAAAATTTATTGTGCGCAGTCATTGCTGTCAAGTTGGTTGACCGGTAAATTTTGAGCTGCATATGTTCTTTTTCCTGCAGCTTGGTTGGAATTTATTGCAGCCAGATTTGTACCATTGAAAGCGAGTCTAGTTGATAGTATTTTGACATATCAAGTAAGCCAGGTAAATTTATTTCATGGCAGCCATTTTGGAAGTGAGTATTGCGGTTTATTGAATATTTTCACAATTTCACAATTCACACCATGACAGAACTGGCACCAGCAGACATATCGACGGCACATACTGAACAAGTCCATGAGAATTCATTGATGGAGAATTCTCTTATTAGTGGGCTGGGTGTTTCCAGTTGTCCCGAGTATGTTTCAGAATTAATTGAAAAACATGTAGGGGAATTGCGAACTGAGATGGAAAATCACATACAAAATTTGAGGGGGGAAAGGGAATCTGTTGTTCAGAGCCTCTCTCAGACCTTGACAGAATGTGTTACCAGAATCGGTCAGCTGGTAACTAACCAGACAGAATGTGTTACCAAAATCGGTCAGCTGGTATCTAACCAGGAGAAGTGGAAAACAGTGGGGGAACAACTTGGAATGATAATGACCATGATGCAAGGCCAGGGGACTAGTCCAATGGTTAGAGGGGTGGGGGTTGATGCCAGTTCAGTGCAGACTGGTGGCGGTGCTGTTAGGCTGTCATCGAGTAATGTTGATCAGGAAAATTTGTCTACGGTCAATGTTGTGCAAACGCCAGAGTTGCGGGGTAGGGAATGCAATGCTGGTGAGGGTGCCCTGCATGCACCTTATACGCATACAGGGGTGGTGAATGCTTGTGAGGTGTGAGGGCATCATCAGAGGGTAGCACCCTTCTCTGCCCATTTCTGTCTCTTTCGTCCCTTCACATATTAAGGTTGGGGAAGAGCACAAGGGTTGCCATTCCTCTCCACTTATTGCACATGGTCAGGAGGACAAGGGAGATAATTTATTTGGGTCAAATGTTTCGCGGCCTATCCGGCCACATAAAGCGAGTTCGAGATCGCGTCGACTTCTCCGTGGTCCTCCACCAGTACGCTGGCGTAGCCGTAGCCTTTTAACATCATGTGGTCGTAGCTCAGTGTCACCTTTTACACGTAGTGGCAGCCGTCCACTTCCGAAAACATTAGATTTTTCCGACGATGCCAAAGGTTGGTCGCAGTTTAAAATTAAATTTGAATTGGAAGTTCAAGATCGGAAGTGGAGCAAGGCAAAATCTCTAAAGCGTTTGACTGAGTGCATGCATGACAAGGCCATCGAGTATTACTCTTTCTTAGTGAAAGCAGTTTGTAATTCTTTTGATGAGCTGTTTGAAGGCTTAGACAAATGGTATGGTGATCTCGAGCCTCCTCAAGCAATCCGACATCGGTTGCAGGTGGAGGAGCATGGGGCCGATGCCACTTTGGCTGATTTTGCTTATAGGTGTGTACATTTAGCAGTGAAAGGGTATCCGGGGGCTCCACATGAGTTAGTTGAATCGATAGCCGTGGAGCAATTTTTCAAAGGTTTTCATGAATTACAGGCTTTAGTTTTGTTTGCTGTTGTGAAAGCCCCCAAAACTATTCAGGAGGCATTGACATGTGTGAACGAATCACTGTATAATCCCCAAGTCGTGAATGTAGCAGCGGTCCGTCTAGTTTCCACGGAACTTAAGTCTGCGGGAGGGTATATTTTACGGGAAGGTCGGGGTGAGTCTCCATTGAGATTTGTTAATTCTCCCGAGATACCGGTAGCCAGTGAAGCCCTTATTAACAGAGATACCTGTTACTCGTGTGGGAAAAATGGGCATAAGAGCTTCCGATGTCCCCAAGTACGATGCTATCTTTGTCGCCAATTGGGGCACATAAGTCGAAGTTGCCCCGTTCGCACTAATTTTGATGGGTTGGTTACCATGGGAAGACCTGCCTCGTCGGGTGGTGCCGGGTTGACTGCTGCCGTTAGAGGCGTTACCGTGTCTGGGGCTCGGGAGGGGGCAATGTTAGTTCCGGTCAGGGTTGGGTCTGTTCCAGTGAGTGCTATAGTGGATACTGTTTCTCAGGTTACAGTCATGAGTCCGGACTTATTTGAAAAGTTAGGGCTTACAGGACTGTCATCCACTCCCATTAAGCTAACTGGTGCATTTCAGGGTACGGCCAGTATGGGAATTTTGGTTCGACAGGTTCCCCATTCTGTTGCAGGGTTTAATTGTTTTGGAGACATGGTTGTAGCCCCGGTGGTTCAGTATTTGTTACTGGGCTCAGACTTTCTGTCCGCTTACGGCTGTGTCGTTGATTTTAGGAAGAAGGCCCTGGTCATTGGGAACGTGGGGGTTCCTGCAGTAAAATGCTAATGCATGACGACCGGTTTGGACAGTGCCGTAGTTTAGTTCTCTTTTAGCATTGATAATGTTGGGGGGCAATGCAGATTGACAGTGGGCATTGGCATGTGGCGCCATCTGGCACACTGTTTTGAGTTGATTTTGATGTTGGTGACGTCTTTCTATTTTGATGTAGGTGATGTGGCATTTTGGTTTGATGTTGTGTAGGTTGTTTTTTGGTTTTTGGGGGGAAAGATAAAAAAATGATAAAATGTCTGACAAGAAATCTGTGATATGTGTGTGTTGGTTGATTTGTGATGTGTGGGCCTATATTTTAGAATGATTATTTTTGTCAGATTGAGTGTTTAGTAGAGTGTGGTGTGTGTACCTATTTTAGAACAGTTGGTGTGTTGGGAGAACATGTGATGTGTGTTGGAAAAATGTGCAGTGTGTGTTGCGTGGGTGTATGGAGATATGTTCAACTTTTTAGGGGGTTAGGAGAAAGGCTTGAGTGAAATGGAGTGGATGGGGTTGTGGAATGGTGTGTTGGGTTAAATTTTATCTGTGGGTTCAGCCCTCACGGTTGGCACATCATTCGGCAATGGTTAAATGGTGTTAAATGTAAGTTACTTGGATGCTACATGAGTTTTTGCCGAGGAGAGTGCGAATTGTGAGGGATGATTTAACAAGGGAAGAGAATGACGGGGCAATCTATGTTGGAGACACAGGGCCAGAGGAGTTTGTGGCCACAACTCTGCTTGTGTCTTCTCTATGGAAGCCCCAGTGAGATATGTGCCGGTGTTTGTCATCCCGGTTTAAATTTAATGAATCAGGGTCTGAAATAAAAGGCAGACATCGGACAATCCTTGACCTTGTTTGGTTAAATTCTCGCTGTGAAGCATTATTTCTGATCAAATTCGGGGATTATCTTGGATATGTTTATTCAGACCCTGGCTAACTGATCATTGAAAATGCGGTAACATTGGCAACGCAGTGCACTTCAGCTTAGTGGATTCCGATGTTCCTTCTGGTCCTGCAGCTTCATCCACATGTTGAGTTGACGTGTTAGCGGCACCTTGTGCACGGGTGGTTCACATGCGTTGATTCTTCATGTGTGTGTCTCTGTTGATGAATACAGAGGATACTGGTGTTCTGAAGCCTTGAGCTATATGAGTAGTCCCACAATGTATGGAGGACTGACAGGCAGTTACTGTTTTAGTCAGACTATATTCGCTAGCCAGTCGATCAACTATTGAGAGACTGAGTGACTGGCAGTTATTTCTTGGTCAGCCTGATTATAGTCAGCCTTTCAATTTAATAGGGACTGATAGGTTTTCAAACTGAGCAAGCTTTCATCGAGTGCTGCCAGTCTGATAGTTATTGCCATTAGTCAAAATTTGATAGACTGTCTGATATAGTCAGTCCCTCAATTTACGAGAGTCTGGCAACTATTTCATTAGTCGGTCTGTTTCTTGATAGGCTGTATAGTGTAGCCAGTATCTCACTTTAAGAGGGGCTGACAGATTATAAAATGTCAGGTGCATTTTGTCAAAGTTATTCTCGGACGGTCTGATATAACCAGTCTCTCAATTTAGGAGAGTCTGACAAGTATTTCCTTAGTCAGTCTGTTTCTTGACAGGCTGTATAGGATAGCCAGTCTCTCAATTTAAGAGGGTCTGACAGATTATAAATTGAGTGGGCCCTTAATTTATGAGGGGAAGGGGAGGTTGGGGGGAAAGGTCGATTCCAGAGCGAGTCGGATTGGTACCAAAAGTGGGCCAGTTCGCGCCAGCTCCTTTTGGGTCTCTTTGAGAAAATTAGAGGTCTGCTGATAAATCGACCTGGGGGTTGGGGTTAGAGATCAGTTCTTTGATCTGGGGTTGGGTACTTTATTGTCGGACTAATTTTACGTAGATTGTTCTTCGGTTATGTCCGTTTTTAACCCAGTTCAAAGTAGAGAAAGCTTTAGGTACAGTTCCATATCTTTATGAGATGTTTTTTATTATTGGGACTACTTTACTGGAGTTTTAGACTCTGTTAGTCGCTGGTATGCCCTTCCCCAAAAAAGAAAAGGGAGAAGGGTGTAGTGAGAATAGGTTTTCTCACAGTCTTGTCAGTAATAAACTATTAACAAACATTAAGTGTCACAGTGATGCAGGGGAGACAAATGCTTTATTATAGAGTTGTCTCCCCTCTCTCCCACGGTAGAGGGCGCTATTTGCCCAATAGCCAATGGGAATAGCTGGCGGGCTGGGAAAAGAAAGCCAGAGAAGGAACTGACTTGGGACGGCAACAGACATGACAGACTACTTCTCTCGGGGTTTTAACCGGCAGGTAATCCTGCCCCCTATACTGGCTAATATCTATGTAGGTGTAATTACTACAACAGAAAGGGAATTTGGATGGACGTTTTATGGACTAGATGGATCCCCAATGGTCCACATGGGTCGTGTGGGATGTCATATTGAAGCACTCGTGGAATTGAGTCAGACTGGTGTGACCTTTCGTAGAAGCGCAATCAATCTGCGCACGCGAAATCGGGGAGTAATAGAAAAAAGGCAAATGGTTGGACGTTTTGGGGACTTGGTCTAAATGGGTTGTGTTGGTGTCATATTGAAGCGGTCGTTGGGAAGAGTCAGGCTGGTGTGATTTTTGGAGGAAATTCTGTCAATTTGCGAATGTTCAAGCGTGTTGTAGTAGAAGAATGGCACTGGATTGGACATTTTAGATTGGATCGTTTGGGTGTCATATTGAAGCCTTAGTGGGGTAAAGCTCAGACTGCAGTGACGATGTTGTTCGAAAGTGACATCATCTGAGACGTCCTCGTAGTAGAAAAAAGGGACATAATCGGAGGTGCGTAGGGGGTGCGTTTGGGGTACAGGTTGTGAAATATCGATTCTGGGCCACCATATAAATGCATAAAAGATATGTAAGATGTCGATTCTTGATCACCATATAAACGCATAATTTCTGACTTTTCATTTACCAATTTTTTATAAATCTGTGTGCATGCAAACCTTGGTATTGTGATGTGTTTTGAGAAAACTCTTTCCGAAATACTATTCCATGACCCTTTAGGTCGGTTATTGCAAACACAACTATGTGTGAGAATCAGTTATGTAAGTTCAGATTTATACAGATAACATAGAAACCGTTTATGTAAGTGTAATGATTTAACCTTGGTTTTGACGAATGAATTTATACAATGCGACAGTTTTGTGATTTGCTAGTCATAATTGTACCGAATTCGTAAGGACATTTATGCCGGGTTAAATTGACATTGTAACGTCTAGCTTTGTATATAACGGAATGAACGGCACATATAATCAGACTAGTAACACCAGGTCTCCCTGATGGCTAAACCGTCAGGTCTCACAGAGGTTTATGTCTCCGATAAATAGTGATTGCTATCTCCAGTTCCGAAGTGACTGTTTACAGAATTGTCTGATGTTGATGAAGTTGTGCTAGTCTGCCTGCCAAATCATGCCGGTCATTCCTAAGTTAGGTGGAATGAATTTACAATAAATGGGCTTAATATTCAACAGACATTGAACTTCGTTTTCGTTGTATCCTCTCTCGTTTAAAGAGGTTGTCAAGACTTCGAGAAATCTCAGAAGCCGGACCTTGGAAACTATTATTGTATAGGTTTTATGAAGACCATCCCTGTGTCGACTAATGCGTTACAACATCTTAAAGATCATGAGAGCACAAGCCCTGTCGTCTTAAAGACTTCAAATTTCATAATGGCGAGCTTGCCAGGATAAAGACTGCAGATTTCATAATGGCGAGCCAACACACTACCACTTGTCTCATATCGGTTATCAATCAAACATACTTTTCTTGAAACCAAATTTGTACCTTAGATGACAGATTCTTTTTTTTTCTTCTTTGTTGCAAGGTGGCACCAATACAGCATTTATCATGGACCACACAGAGGTTAGCACCTCCGCCCCCCCCACACACACACACTTTCGAACACGAGACGCCAAGATCCGGTAGGGCCTTCCTCCATATTATGTGACAACGAGGCTCCGACGCCAAACCACTCACGGGATGTAGTTGTTGGGAAAGTGCCGAAAGGGAAATATTTGCCGAACCCGCTGAACATAAGCAATACAAAATTCGATTCTATGTCCACTTACCTTCCATCAAATACCTTGTTTACCAGTAACTGTCCATTTTTAGCTTTGCTAGAAGTCTAAAGTCGGACGAGGGTGAGAAAACTGCCCACATTATCGCTGGGAGCGTAGTGTTTGTCGCGCGGTGTTGTGGCGCGTAATCGGCGTTCGACGATGTGGAGAGTTTTATCCCGTTGTTCGCGTTTAGATATGATGCAAAGCTAAATGTGGACAGTCACTCATAAATACGGTGTTTTATGAAAGGTAAGTGGACATTTTGTTGGTTATGGTGAACAGAATCGGCAATAATGCCCGTTCCGCGCTTTCCAAACAACTACATCCAGTGAGTGTTTGGGCGACGGACCCTTAGTCTCAGGTAGTATACACGAACGCCCCACCGGAGCTACGAGGCGCCTAACAAAGACATCATAGTGGTAAACAGGTTTTGTAAACCTCCCGTCTTTGGGGCCGGACGACATGCTATGTGCTAGTCAGCACAGCTGGTATAAACCCGTTCCATGTCATATTGATAAGTATTAATAACTCGGGATTAGGGCAATGGTGAAGTGCATTATTGGTGCAGCGGAACGGGACTCTTGATGTTGAGCGATGTAAACACGAATATATACCGGGGTGGACATACATGTACATGTGTTCACTGTGCCATAATGACCTGTAGGTGTTTTAGAGGTTATGAGAAAATTTTACTGGTTATGAGCATGAATCGTACGATTACTTTAGCACGACTGGATCAGTGTAACATTTGGTACACACCTGGGGTTACAGCCGCTGATGTAACTCTGGTGTTTCCCACAATTGACAGCCGTGCTATTATTGCTGGCTATACGAACGACACTACTGCTTGCACTTCTCGTATTGTATTTAACTACTCTTTATTTAGTTTTACCAGTCATCCGTACAAGATATAATATTCCAGTATGGTGGTAGAAATTCTTTTCTACCCTTTCCCTTCCCCTCTCATTTTCCATCTCACCATCCCATCTGACCCGTATACAGCGGTAATTCCCCACGCCTTAGCAGAAGCGCCTGGCGTCTAAATACAATATGTGCTCCAAGAATTCGCAGCCTACTTCTTATTTAACTCGTATTTGAAGAAGCATTCATAATATGAGGCTAGGTAAACTTTTCCGAATACTCGTAGCATTTGATTCGAAAATTTTCTGCAATACGGAGATCGCGGAACATCGTTAGTTTGGGACGGGTTTTTTTCAATTTTTTCTGTGTATTTCTTCGTATGGAGAAAGTATGTTGTATGTAGGTGTGGAGATTATAATGCAACTTACTCTTCGAATCCAATACAAGAAAATAAGAATCGATCTTTATATACACCAGACGACACACGGTGTAATCTTACGCCCGAGCAATGAATTCTGGTTATACAACTTACACCCAAGTACGATCGCAGGCACATACTTAATGTAGGAAAGCACGAGAGGAAATTTTATTCTTTACTGGCGCTCACGCCATTTTCATTTTAAATATAATTTACATAAAAAGGTGATTGGGTGGAGGATTTCACTTCAAAGCTTTGGTTAGGACACATGAGAATATTTTATCCAAGTCATACCCTCTCCAAAACTTCAGTTTGGTGTACTGTTCTGTCCGGCAGATTGAACCGACACAATGGAAATGAGACATGCAGGCAATATAGGCCTACAATTTTGTTAACAAAGCACAATGATTATTTCCCACTTCATTCTGTATTTTCCCTAATTCAGGTAATGTTCGTTCTAGCCAAGGTTGCATTCGATGACGAAACGCACTTGTTTGAATGCATGCTCCCACCCCCCACTCTGCTCGTGCAGACTGCAGGCTAAAACTTGATAGTTCAAAACTACATAATGGTGCGAGAAACATACGGGGAGGGGGAAGGGTAGGGATGAGCTTATCTGCAGTCCAGAATCAGAGCGGGGTTAGTAGGAATGTATGTGTGCAATGTTTATGCAACCCAGTGTAAAATTGATGTTAGAGTGGAACCTACGTGTCGACGAGAGTCCACGCACGGTTGGAACGTATGATTAGTCCAGTGTCAAAGCGAGGTTACGGGTATGTATAGTCGTGTCTCCAAGTGACGTTAGGCAGTATTGTATGTGTAGTTGATTGTCAAGGCGGGATTAGGGAGAATTGTTTGTGTAGTCCAGTGTCAGATCAGGGTTATGGAGGACCGGATGTGTAGTCCAGTTTCAAAGCGAGGTCAGGGAGGAAAGCACGTATAGTCCAGTGTCAAAGTAGGGTTAGAGAGCAGGGCTATGTGTAGTCTTGTGCCAAAGCTGGGATAAAGTGGAATTTATGTGTAGTCCAGTACTAAAACTGTGTAAGGGATGAACAAAGGTGTAGTCCGGCGTCAAAGCAGGGTTAGGGAAGAATTTGTGTCTAATCATAATGTACAGTCAGCTGTCAAACTGGGGTTACGAAATAGGATTAGGTATGCCCATGTACTATAAGGTTAAAATACATTTCAGCTATCCAAATTATATACTAATGATATTTTCCTTACCTGAACGTTAAGTAGCTAAATTGCGAAGCAGGTTAGGGAGAAATGTTTGTGTAGTCGCGTGTCATAGAAGGGTTAGGAACAGATGCACGTATAGTCAAACAGAGTTACGAAAAAGGTTTAGGTATGCTCCTCTGTTATCAGGTTAAGTACATTTCAGCTATCCAAATTATATACTAATGAGATCAAAACGTTAAGAAGCTAAGTTTTGGATTATGGACGCGGATATTCTCTAATGGACGACGGCTGGATTATGAATGACGGACTAGACGCTTGTAATTCAAGTAGGTTAGGAAGGAACGTATGTGCAGTCGAGTGTCAAAACGGGATTAGGGAGAGATAGATGAGAAGTCTATTGTCGAAGTGGGAATAGTTCAATAATAATAATAAAAATAATCTTAAACACGGTCAAACTATTAGTAAAACTGTTTTTCATAGAAGCCGTGGGTTAAAACAAGAAAACAATAATATTGACAGCATAATACGATGCAGAACATAAATAACTGGCATCGTACTATATAGTTTAAATCAAAATAATAATAATAATAATAAACTAAAAAAGCAATATAAATAAAACAAATATAAGTATGAGTAACAAAAAGAGAAAGATAGCACAACTATTAAGATGAATACATATCAAAGAAGTGCTTGGCACATTGTGGTTTAAAAGACTGTAAAGTGACTGTAGTTCTAATAGCTAAAATTAAACCGTTCCCGATTTTAGCTTCAGAAACACTAAAAGAATTTTGATGTAAAACATTTCTACTGAAAGGAACATTCAAAGACAATGTATCATAAGAACGTGTTCTGGAATAACTGCTAAAGTTGAATAGATTAGATAAATACTGATGTGAAAGTACATTTAAAGATCTATAAACAAGTAAACACTCATGATATTGTAAACGATATATAGAAGGGAGCCATCTAAGTTTAGAAAACATATCAAACGATGGGGTCTGAAAATTACAATCAAGGATCAATCTAGCTGCACGTTTTTGAAGTCTTTCAAGTCTAAGGCATTCTGTAAGTTACAAATATGGTAAATATTTACGAATTTTCCCCAATAAATATAACTTTGACGCAATCTTCCTACAAACAAAATTGACATGATCAGATCAGTCAAGTATTTCGGATATGTGAAACCCTAAGATTTTTTTCGGTCGACGTAGAGTTCAGATCGATATCACCAAGTTCAACACTAAACTCTGCAGTGGATAAGTAAGCAAGCTTCCGAGTCATTGTTACAAGCATAGATTTTGTTTTGACAACATTAACAATCATTTCATTCCCAGAGCTCCAGCGAGAAACATTAACAGCTGCTGTGTTTAATTTAGAGTTCAAGTCATGTATGGTTTGCCCGTACAAGGAAGAGTAGAGTCATGTGCAAACAAAGTGGTGTCACAACTATCAACATACAGGGGCAAATCATTCACATACATGAGAAACAACAAAGGGCCCAAGATTGAACCCTGTGGTACTCCTGTTGCGATAGCGAGTTCCATCGGCATGTTTCCATTAAACGACACAACTTACTGTCTTTTACACAAATAAGAATGAAAAAAAGTTGAAACAGTCGTCTCAAATTTATAGATTTCCGAGTTCATTCAGCAGACGGTCAAATGCTTTGCGTAGGTCGAAGAACAAGACACCAACAAGATAACTTTTGTCCATTGCATATGTTCTCGAATTAAGCATATGAGTAAGGGAAGTTTGGCAGGAATGAGAAGCACGAAACCCAGACTGGTTTGGTGAAGGAGATAGTTTGTCTCAAGGAAGTCAGCAAGGCAATTATGCACATGACGTTTTAATTTCTTGGCGAGTGTCGGTAGAATGCTACTAGGCCTGTAATTGCCCGGATCACTCGTGTCATCTTTCATGAATAACGATAAGACTTTTCCATAAATAGGGGAATGTACCAGCCCTTAATGATGAATGTCAGGCTGTTAGCAATTGATGAGAAACACAGTTTCATGTATTTACGATGAAGGCCATCTGATTCTACAGAACCCGTTGTTCTGAGCTGATTGAACTGATCCAAAGCAAATTATTCATTGATTAGAGAGGGATGGAGAACTTGCTGTTTTCGTGGACAGCATCAGATACACGAGATCTTAGCCGTTAGAAATCAGCTGGAATTTTGAATTGAGATACTAATCGGCAATGTTAATAGAGTGAGCATTGAACTCGGCAGCGGTGATCTTATCACCAATGTCATCTGACCACCGTTCAGGAACAGAACGATGTTTTTCCTCTTCGCTGTGAAGTGTTAAACAACTGATGGGGGTTGAAGCTATCAACAGATCTTAGTCACGAACGTTTTTCGTGTGAGTCTTTAAGGAGATCAATAATGTAATCACCGATTAAATAAAATTCTTTGTCAACATGAAATAACTTTTCCAGTGTTGGCGATATGAGTTCCTGGAATACAGTTACTGGGACGTCGGAAGGTCTATATACGAAATCAATACTAATATATTTAGAGCTCTTATGTTTGGTTTCAAGAAAAACAGAACCAGTAAGATTAGATTTAATCTCCAGAAGTTTTCTACGTTGGGAAGATATATAGTCGGCGACATACACGACAACTCCACCACTCCGAGGATCATTGATATACTTTCTCTCGTCTCGCATAGGTGAAAGGAATTTATAGACAGAAATTACAGATTCACCGACATTGTCTTGAAGCTACATGTAGGTTTCGGCAATGCTCATGATATCCGCTTCTGTACCAGGAGAAAGTAACGATTGTTTCAGCTCATCAAGTTTGGCGAAAATACTCCGGATTTTGGGATGACAAACGCGAAGTCCATTCCTCTGGAGCCCCAGTAGGTTATGGTTATCTTGACCGGTGGAATTTTCTATGGTAGGTGCTGGTAGATGGCTGCCAGCTGATTTTATACCCGATTAGAGAGTGGCATATACACCTGTTCTGTTATTGTGTAATCGTGACTTGATACAGTTGTATTTTCTATAACTATATTGTCGATAATGTTCCGAGACAGTTCTCATTAGCAGAAAAGCTGTCCAGTAATACCATAGTCTGGGAAATCCCCTTCTGTATCTTTTCGGCAGACTATACTTAGATGCAGTTCTTCCAATGTGCAGAATGTTCGCCAATATATGACGACCATAGTTCGCGCAGTCTATTGTCTAAGAGGGGTTAGGAAGCAATGTTTGTGTAATACATTGTCAGAGTGGAGTTTAGGGACTAACGTAAGTGTAGTCCAGTTTTATAACGGGCTAATGGGTAACGCATTGTAGTCCAGTGTCAAAGCTGTGTTGGGGAAGAATGTTCGTGTAGTCACGCATCAAAGCGGAGTGAGTGGGGAATGTTTGTGTAATGCAGTTTCAAAGCGGGGTTAGAGCGGAGCGTATTGTAGTCCTGAGTCAAAGCGATGTCAAGTTGAGGAGGAACCTATGTGTAGTCCAGAGTCCAAGCGGTGTTAAGGAGGAATGAAGGTGTACTTACTGCGTATCAAAGCGGGATTAGGGAGGAATGAAAGTGTAGTCCAATGTCAAAGCGGGGTTAGGGTGGAGGAATGCACATGTAGTCCAGTGTGAAAGCGAGGATAGGGAAGAACGTACATGTATGTGTAGTCCAATATCAAAGCGGGGTTATGGAGAAACGCATGTTGAAGTGTTAAAGTGAGGCTAGGGAGTGATGTAAATGCGTTTGAACATGAAAGCGGAGTTAGGGAGTGAGATATCACTATATGAGGTTGTGTGTCAAGCCAAGTTTGAGCTGTGAGATGCTATATATGTTTGAATGTCAAATTCAGCTTGTGTTGTGTGATTTGGCGTTGATATGCTTTTTCGAATTGACCAAAAGTACAATTCAACATTATGTTTGGAACTGCATTCCGGGGAGCACTGTCATTCACAGGAGTAAGATTGAAAATTGAACACTCATAATTGCTGACTAAGTATATCATTTATTAAAAAGAAAGAAAAATCATAAAGAAGATGCTGAACCCCCAGGTAATACCAATCCAGAATGATTAGATAAATGCGAGACTAAAGCGATTTATTCTTCACTATTGCCTAGCTGTAATACAGCCATAGTTCATGAACCAAGCGTTTCAAGGTTGTAATTTGACATTGGCGAAGCCAATGGGAATATCTCCTGTGTGTTAATACTTCCTGCACAGTTGTGAGGTTGCATATAGGAGGTGACCAAACCAAACAAAATATTTAACATACATGTACATGTGAGTTTCTAAATTTGCACCCTCGTTGAATATGTGTTGGCTCCTATTCCAGTGACCTAAATACCGTGGCTCACAGAGCAGATGGCCGGAGTTGTTAGGTCTAGCAATGGACTGACCAATGATATGTTGATATAATTCGTGTCCTTTCAACACGACCGTGCAAATGACACCATCTGACCAAATCTGTGGATGTAGGTTGAATAGGATGAGCAAAGTATCAGAAAAGCGCAGAGGCAATAGGTTACAAACCACTAAATATTCGCCTTACTTAATATGTAGTAAATGTGCCGAGCACATCTTGAGAAAACTATATTCACTAATATTCGCCGCCACAAATGACCCACCACACCAGATAGCCTGGCCTTTCCGCTCAAACATATGGAAAATTCAGCATACATTCCACACCATTTGTTTAGATGAGACCGCCAGAAATAGGGTCATCGAGCCCGACACCATTACGGCAAATTTCGGAGGTGCTAATCAAACTGGCCCAGAGTTTTTTTTTTCCGATTAAAATTTGAAAAAGGTGGTTTTGATATGTTTTAGAATCAAATATTATAGAAACATTTTAAAATACGTCACAGAACATTTCTGGCCCAGTCAGGTATAATGACCAATCAATGTTCGCCGGAAGTCAAGTCCTGATAATAATCTTGGACCCACCCACGTCAATGAAGGTTTGTGATCAATAGTGGTAGAGTGATACTCCGCCATATCCGAGACGATGTTTCCTTGGTGGAAGTGACCACTAATGATTGTTGGGCGATAACGCTGGTGTTTGGTCTGATGGTGAGGCATATTTACACGGTTAACCTGTTAAATGATGTTTTTGCAACAGTGAAGGTAATTAGATCTACCAATGTTTCTTTGTTTTTACTTACCATCCGGCATTGATACTGTCAACCATGATGGCCAAGTATCAAGTTTCCCTCCCAGAGTTCATTCTTGCCGAACAATACCGGTGTGTAATAATATAGCCTATATTTGTGCGTATCCAGCTTTCCTCTTGAACGATATTCACAAAGAGTTCATTGGTGTTGTTTAGTTATTTTTTGGACACATACCATCAAAACTCAAATCGTGGGAAATCGAAAAACGCAATTTTTGAAAACAAGTAGGTGAAATGTACAATAAACTCGTACCTAGCTATTGAGGAGATCTCATAGATTCGAACAATTCGTTATCTTCAATAACAGATTCCAATGCAATAAGCCTGACATTGAGAGCCTCAAACAGTCGCAGAATCAAAGCAGCAGGCGAGGGTTTTTTTCGTAGAAAACATTTCGCGCATTTCCATTGGTTAAATTAGTTTTTTCTTTTATATAAAGGAGCGACATTGGATACATAACTCTCTGCATTTCGGTTGTCGAGCAACATAGACGAAAGCAGAAGAAAAACTTGCAGTCCAACAAAGTGGCCGTGTGCGACTGCTTCGAAAACGCTCCTAATTTAGGGATCGGTTGTATGTCGATGTCGCCAAATATTGTGAATGTGATAACAATAACAGAGAGAGCTAGAGACCGCATATTTGATACAATACTTCTGTTTGGAGTCATCTAGGTCATGTACACTCCGAAAATACTTCCTGGTTCTACAGCAGCCAGAATGTGAACAGCAGTGATATTGAATACGGAACGCAATATCTGAATAACAAAATGATCATTATCAGAAAAGCTTCCTAATGAAGACCCCTTGGTGGAATTTAAACCGGACTGAGGTTGATCTAATCTCCATGAACGTTTTGGGAATTCATTTTCGTATTGGCCTCTGGGATATTTGATGGTAGATGAATTACGAAAATGAATAAAATATAAGAAAATAAAATCAGATTTTTTTTTTGTCTGAATTTGTTTTCTTTTATGTTTGACTCACGTAAATCATTCCTATTGATGTCAAGCCGAACTAAATCGCCTTTCCAACCGCCACCTGATTTCGCTTAACTCGGTGCTATGGGCCGTGTGGCTACTTGATAGTTTCCACAAGAACAGTCGCAATAAAAGCGCCGCTGAGATACCAAGTCTACGTCCTAGAATCCTCCGTATTCAGGTTGGAATGTGAAGTGACGAGCGAGGCTTTCCTGGGGAATCAAATTGTTGTGTTTTTCACCTGCAATATATCTCATCAATCCATTTTTATTACATCCTAAGTAGACCGACCGATGAAATATATACGCGGCGAAGACCTAAGCTGGTCCGTTTGGGGGAGAGAAATTCGTTCTTGACATCAAAGATGGATATTTTAATTTATCTCCGCCGAATTGGTCAATAGGAATCCAGCAAGATCCGCATTCTCCGACAAGCCAGAACAGGATTATTAAACCACCACATCGCGAAGAATGCGAGGAAACTTGGCGGAATTAAACGCAGCATTAAGAAGTTGGTGGAAAACGATGCTGGCATACTGAATACTGACAATAAGTCATATGATCTGACTGCATGTTCCTAAAACATCACAGGAAGCCAAACTGATCCCTATGATGGTTTGTATCCCAGCCACGCTTTTACTGTACATTAGCCGCTCATGTGAACATCTTCTCAATAGACGACTGACGACAATACGCGTAAATTTGTTCCCTAGAAAATACCTGTTACTCTTCCAACTTCAGTTTCTAGGAGTACGCCTTGTGTGCAGTTTTCGAATGTCCTTGAGCTCTCACCCATGCTACTTTCCTCTACGGTTTATTGTCAAGTGTTCGTTGTATTTCTCTATATTGCCGTTCTTTTCCTTCTTCGGTTGTTGTTGAAGACTGATGGATAAAATTAATTCCTTCGCGAAAAAACCCAGGGCCTAGAATCAACGAGCGTGTCGAACGTAGGCCTCGATCACACCTTGATTTATGATTATATTATATGTATGTATGAGTTGTTGAAAATATACACACAGAAAATTGTATGGCGTATCATTTTTTGAAGCGGAATCATGGCAGAACGGGTTTGGCCAAACGTACAAAGTACAAATGTGAAAGGCCACGTACAAATACATGTACAGTGTTCAAAATGTGGAACGTCCAAAAACAGAGAACAAATGTATTCGATTTCAGTAACATCACTTTCCTGAAAGGAAGATTATTTATCAGCAAAAGTAGATTGTGCTAGCAAATTACCATATCCTCCCTTTAAGCCTAGTAGCCCTGGGGGATGGGGGATTATGCACCCCCCCTCCGCCAAACCTTCTGCTCTGTCTCCGTGACGACAAGTTGACGCTCCGTTTCTTTGTTACACTTCCGATCAGCTGAAAGGTTAATGTTAGCGCACCAATGGCGCGCAAACGAAGCGCGCCAACACAAAGGTATAGCGCGCTAATGCCCATGATTATCGGCTGGCCATTGTTCTGACTCTGTTGAATGTAGTCCGTCGACATGACTGAACACAGGCCGCGAGCTATCAGCACGGTCAGACAATGGCTGGAAGCGAGCTGCTTTGTTAGCGAGCGATCGTTGACGCGACAGAGCTCAAGAAAATCAGTTGTCCTTCCCATGGGGCAAAAACCTGTGAGTTCACTCTAATGGGGGTGGTGGATCTCAGCTCTGAAGTCTTCAGCTGCCACGTTTTCTGATCGCAGACGAACTTAATGAAAGCGTATTTGGCCACTGGAAATAAAGGCAAACAACCATGTAAATGATGCATTATGATGAAAGCAATACACACAATCAAATGTAACTTCATTTATGTAATATGAATATAGGCAAGAATTTCACGTGTTCTTGTACAGGAGAAAAGCATGCAACAAGTTTTACCTTTATTTGCATTTCGACGAGACATGTTGACGTCAGTGTTTTCTTGCGGCGCAATCCTGGTGTAAATTCACGACGAAAAATATGTTTTGCCGATAGAAAGTGAGATATTCAGTAAGACCAGGTTGAGTGATTTCTGTGATGAGAGACGAGGTGAGAATGGTAAAACGAACAGTGGACCCACATTATTTATAGCTGAAGTCCCTCCCTCCATCCCCGACATCAAAACCAACATTTCAAATGTGTTAATGTATACTTCCTGTCGAACAGTATAACGGATGTTATATTGTCAGCAAGAAAACAACACTGTAAAGATTAATAATCTCGTTAAGTTTGGCGTAAACAAGTGGAGAATATAAACATAACAGTGTATTCTCTCTCTGACGGGGTAAAGCGATATCCCGCTTTCGTCCAACAAAATGCACGTCTGTGTATCATTTGAAAAGAAATGAAATGGCATTAACTTATTGTTTATGTAGAAATCTCTGTTATTGTTTCTTTCAACTTGTCTGTCCGAGCACTGCATGTTGCCCCGATTATGACCTCGACTCGCCCGCGTGTCTGAATTTATACGAAACTGTATTCATTTGAAATGTTACGTTCAACCGTTTTACTGACCGTTCTGAAAGAGGAGGCGGCCTTCGCAATTTGCACACACCAACGTTTTATGAATTCTGATAATATATTTATCTTTGGGGAAACTTTTGGTAATGAAGATTATTCGTAGTCTCAACCGAATGTTCACAAGACGGCCGAGTTTCCTTGGAGCGCAAACAAAAAATAATAGATAATCATTTACAGCATTCTTATTGAAGTCAAATATTCTATATATTTTTTTAATTACTTAGCCAGTAATTTAAACTGTAGAATAGATGGTGCATCCCCGACATCAAAACCAACATTTCAAATGTGTTAATGTATACTTCCTGTCGAACAGTATAACGGATGTTATATTGTCAGCAAGAAAACAACTGTAAAGATTAATAATCTCGTTAAGTTTGGCGTAAACAAGTGGAGAATATAAACATAACAGTGCATTCTCTCTCGGACGGGGTAAAGCGATATCCCGCTTTCGTCCAACAAAATGCGCGTCTGTGTCTCATTTGAAAAGAAATGAAATGGCAGAGTGGAAGACGGCCGAGTTTCCTTGGAGCGCAAACAAAAAATAATAGATAATCATTTACAGCATTCTTATTGAAGTCAAATATTCTATATATTTGTTTAATTACTTAGCCAGTAATTTAAACTGTAGAATAGATTGTGTTCTTGCCGTACATCGCTAGAGGGGAACTCTTTGAAAACAATTCAGTGTTAAGCATTGAAGGCTGTTAGCGCGCAATCTGCCAACGGGGAGCCTTTGTTTACCGCCGACATGCTCACAATGGTTCAGTGGTT
Source organism: Hanleya hanleyi (assembly GCA_036873755.1). NCBI lineage: Eukaryota > Metazoa > Mollusca > Polyplacophora > Lepidopleurida > Hanleyidae > Hanleya > Hanleya hanleyi. The sequence continues at coordinate 31,023 of JAVTVY010013489.1, forward strand.
TGACCGGACTATATTCAACCGGCGCGTGGCGGCAGCGGTGACATCATGGGGGGGTGTAATAAGTCTTGGTAATTAGGCCAGCATGTTGGCGCGCTAACGGCGCGTAAACACTGTTCACTAATTGGAAGTTTAAGCTGATCTGAAGTGTACTTATCATTTTGGGGTTGTTTTGAGTCTATTTGCATAACCTCATGAGAAGAGGATCACAGGTAAATCCATATTGCCGGCCTTGTTACCAGAAGAGTGACATTTTCATCATTTTTCTTCAAATTCGTGCTTTTTGCGAAGAAAAGTGAGAAAAAAATATTTTATTTCACATCAGATTATTGTTTTGCCAATTTATCGTGTAGCTTTTGTGTGTAGTTTTTCATAAAGACACATGAATAAAAGAATCGAAAACTCGTCTCCTTGGACATTTTTTTACTGGTAGAGCTTGATCCTGGGGTATTGTGTGGTAATATTCAGCCCCCCCCCCCCCATAGTAGGAAAAATCTACAGGCTGAGGGGCGGGGGACCGAAGGCCTGGACAGGTTCCAAATCGCCCAGATCAGATAGGGTTAACAACCAATCAAATCTTTGCTTCATTTTGCAGGTGTAGAACCCAGTATATAAAACACAAAACCTATAATATTTAGGCACGATATACACGTGTTGTTTTAATGTTCCATATGGGCTAATGTATCCTTTTATTTATATTTACTAGATAAGATGTCACCTCGGCCCGGTCGCCCATTCGTTATCGGCGACTACGGCACTGCAGACGGGAGCACGTCATACGAACTAATCAGGAAATGCATAGGTAAAACGTGAAAGAAACGTCTTTCTTAAGTGTATCACACAAACGTTCACCACCCTCATTCATCAATAATCATTTGTTGATAATATGACCAAGATTTGTCATTCTTATTTTCATAGTTCCATTATTATACATAATGGACCATCTTTTTTCCACATTTCAGAATTTCTTCGAAATAAGTACGGGAACGAACTTCCAATACAGATCATCTATGAGGATCAACCGGTCAACGATTATAAACCTCTATTTTTGAGAGTTCACGGTCGGTATCTATTCCATCATCATGATAATTGAGCGTAAAATCTGAAAAATATTTATAGAGCATTCAAATGGGATTTGTAAATATTTGTATCGCCTTGGTATTGATTGGGCTTTTAATCGTGAGTAGTATACAAAGCGTAAATTGATAGAATAGCGCCTCACTGCGCATGCGCAGAACCTTGTGTGACGTCATAAGTGTGCGCAGAAAAAAAAATGGGGCGGTATTGGGGCGGTGTGCGCATGCGTGATGTATGGGAGGTGGGTACAAGATGGCCGCCATGTGGGAGGTGGGTACAAGATGGCCGCCATGTGGGAGGTGGGTACAAGATGGCCGCCATGTGGGAGGTGGGTACAAGATGGCCGCCATGTGGGAGGTGGGTACAAGATGGCCGCCATGTGGGAGGTGGGTACAAGATGGCCGCCATGTGGATGGCCGCGAGTGTCATGATGTGGGAGGCCAAGATGGCCGCCATGTGGGAGGTGGGTACAAGATGGCCGCCAGTGTCATGATGTGGGAGGTGGGTACAAGATGGCCGCCATGTGGGAAGTGGGTACAAGATGGCCGCCAGTGTCATGATGTGGGAGGTGGGTACAAGATGGCCGCCAGTGTCAGTCAGTGCAAGATGTGGGAGGTGGGTACAAGATGGCCGCCAGTGTCAGTCAGTGCAAGATGTGGGAGGTGGGTACAAGATGGCCGCGAGTAGTAAAATGTATAAAAGGAGTCGATTTTTAGGGAAAGGGGTGTATTCAATCTGACTTACCTGACCTGACTTGATCAGCCAGCCAGCCCGCCAACCAGTCCTCCTGCCTGCCTAGCCGCTTGTAATAAGACTTTTACACCGTAGCAGTTGCTCACCAGCCTGGAGCCCATAGTCATGGCGTCATCATCATATTTAGAGAGGCTTGCAAAGTACCGTGTTCGTCTTATTGATGAGATGCAGCGTGTAGAAGAAATATGTTATATCCTTATGGATGGAAACATACTCCTCCAACAGCGTGTCGACGAAATCATGGCGGAGAAAACTTCTTCAGCCCAAAACACAGCCCTCATCGATGGTGTACTGCACTTACTTAGCCCCTATGCATTTCTAGCCTTCGTGGCGGGGTTGAAGATCACGGGAAATGACGAACTAGCGGATCTACTTGAAGCCGACGTTATACAAGATGAAGATATCTTAGCTACCACTACCGAACAGCGTACTACAGCTAGCAAACGTGCGTACACTACCCCAGAGGCGAGTACTACACCGGCCAAACGCGTTTCACGCTCCAAACGCCCCCGACTAACACCGTTAGTTATACCTGAGTCAGTAGTTGTACCCCAGCAAGTGCCTGTGAAACAAGAGGTAGAACTTCCTCTGTCTGTCCAGGAGATTAATAATCTGATCCAGCAAGCTTACCAGGCAGCTCACAGGGACATTTGGGAGCTCTCACCTTATTTGACAGTGAGTGTGAAAGACGCAGAATTGCATTTGAATGCGGCGGGTTTTGGTGACAAACCCGGTAAGCATATTACCCTGAACTTAGAGAGCTGGCAAAAACTGCAGGCCCTTGATTACGCCATCGATGCAGTTATTCGCGACGACGGGCGTGATGAAGCGAAATTTCATGTGGGTGACGACATTTATGTGAGCTGTGCATATTACAACGATGAGCTGCTCGTTCATATTCGTAAATGGCGTATGCAGTTAGATACGCAACAGCTCGTACCTTGTCCTCAGGGTGTCACTTTCAAATTAACAGCCTGGCGGAAGTTACAGAGTCTCGCAAGTTCCATTGGTTCAGCTCTGGTCTACCAGGTGTCTCACTATATTTACCTCAAGTACATCGATACAGTCTTGCAGCTCATCAGACCTAAAATTCCACAGGACACTCCAGTACCGTCATACGCAATGATCACTGAAGCACTGGAGGCCGTGACGGAGACGGAAATTGCCCTGGGAGTTGAAGCGGCTTGCCTGTCCAAAATTCCACGTGAAGAAATTATAACATACATTTACGTGCACCAAGGCCGGAAAGCTGATGATGAATTCAAACGAGTCTTGATGGCGAACTATTGAGAACAAGTGTTGAACAGAACATTTATTACCATACACCTTCATTCAAGTGGCTTGAGAGCATATAATTGTTATTAAAATTTCATTTTGACTGTTAATTGTATTAAAAACATTCAATATTCATATATAATTGTATTAAATTCAATACCCTTGTGAATACGTTCATTCTATTTGTGTTAATAAAGTAGAAAATTACAAAAAAATGCTTAGTGTTCATTCTTTTGTTCCCTAGTTCCAATACGTGTATTTTCATACCTTTAGGCCGTCGCGCATGCGCACAATCACCCTAATTCAATCTTCCACCCAGTGCATCAGATAGCCCTTCTCCTTACCTTCAATTTGATACCTCACTCGACCCCATTGGCTCATTTTTAAAACAATTTTTTTGCTATAGGGTGATAATTTACACCCTTCACTGCCGCGCATGCGCAGAATGCCGATATTTCAATCCCATACCCAGTGCATCAGATAGCCCTTCTCCTCACCTTCAATTTGATACCTCACTCGACCCCATTGGCCCATTTTAAAAACAATTTTTTTTTGCTATAGGGTGATAATTACACCCTTTTTTTTTCGCTAATTTCACTAATTTCAATTTTTAATTGTTAAAAAAACATAGAAAATGAAAAAGATTTTTTTTGGCTTCATGAATCTTTTTTCTCTTTTTTATTAAGTTTTAAAAAAAAAAAAAAATTTTGGCTTCCATTTCCCTTTCCCTCCCCCCCTCCCCCCTCCCCCCCCTTTTTCCGTTTTTCAATATTTAATTGTTAAAAAATTGAAAAAATTGAAATTTTTTTCTTGGGGCATAACAATGATGGGGTCTGATGTTAATTTTTGTGCAAAGTTAGAAGTTCCTCTTCCGGGGAAGATGGTTGGCCCTGAAAAGGGCCGTTAGTGTTACTCCACCACCACACTTAGGCACGGTAGATTTTCTTTATTCCTGCTACATGTTTCCGACAAATTGGACATTTTATTTTGAGATGGTTCTCGCCGGCCTCAGTGCAATGGCACATGTCTCCTACACACGTCAGTGTCACCCAACAATCGGCACATAGACATAAATGACCGCATGGTAAAACAGCAAACTGGCTTTCGTCATCTGTACATATGCTACAGCGTGATATTTTCTGCTCTTTATCCAGTTGTTCGTATTGTCTGTCAAGCTCCTTGTCCCTTTTAATCGCGTCTTCTTTCAGTTCATTAATCAAGTTGTTCAGGTGGGTTACCTGGGCTTTACACCCAGAGCATTGTTGTGGTGGAGTTTCGGCGGTAGTTGAAATCATTGGAATTTCACCAGGCGTTGTCGTGGGCCCACGTCTACTATTTAACCATGGCAGTTCATCTTGTAGTTCCTCATCAGTTGAGTCATTATCAGGTTCTTGTAGGGTTTCCATCGTGCCTATTTCTGCGTCATGTGCATCCCTTAGTCTTTCCAATTGGCCATTTTCTTCGACAGTTCGCCGGAGTTGTTCTAATTCTTCTGTACTGCGTGTTAAGATGGATGTTTCGTTTTCCAATGCCCTTTGAAAACTGGTGGTTACCCTCATTCCATCATTTTCCAGAACGCTAACCAGCTCTGGGTATTGTGTAGCTGCATTTCTCGGGTCCCTAACGGGATGCTGTGTAAACAGCTCACGTCTTGTTGAATTCATGATTGTATGGGTGAATAACTGTTACAATATACACGTATTTATACTTTTAGTGGTCTGTGGGAGGTGGGACAAGATGGCCGCGAGTGTAAGATGTGGGAGGTGGGACAAGATGGCCGCGAGTGTCATGATGTGGGAGGTGGGACAAGATGGCCGCCAGTGTCAGTCAGTGCAAGCTGTGGGAGGTGGGACAAGATGGCCGCCAAGTGTCAGTGAGTACAAGATATGCATGGCCGCCAAGTGTGCTTTGTTATCATTGTTCAAGCATAAAAATTTCTTATTTTTTCCATAAATCCGTTACAATTTTCTCGGAATTATGATAACACTAATCCATAGTGTACACGTATTTTTTTTTTTAGCCAGGAAAATTAAATTATTTTCCAATGTACCTGGGTTTTACACTACCGTACACTAACTTTATGATTTTTAAAATGCCTAAAATTAATAAAAATAATCCTCTATTCTAGTGTTAGGTTGTTAAATTTTAAATATAACACTAATGAATGACCTGAGTTTAACTTGTAATAAAATTTACAGGTGTCCTGACATTGATTGTAAAATGAAAAGCTGTTTATAATTGTTAAACAAACACACATATATTTTTTCTTCAGCAGCGTAGCACACGATACAACCAGTGTGTTTTCGCTGCGCATGCGCGCGTGTCTTACACTATAAATACCACATTTTTTTAATTATTCACAATTAATCTCTGAGTGCTCAGTCATGGATTTATCCTTGGCTCAACTCATGGATATTGACAACACATCAGATTTGTTCACAAATCATGATAATCAAGTACAACGCCTCGACAGTATCATGAATTTGGTACACGATGAATCCCGATTAGATGATAGAATCACCCCCTTAGTCGCACCTGAACCCCAGAACTACCCTGCACCAACTCATTGTGAACATCCTCCAGTCTGAAATAATGCCAACAGAAAACTCAGAGTCAATTTAAATATTTATTTGTATTGAGCAAATTACAAGAATTTCGAAGAGAAAAGAGCCGAAATAATGTCTGTCTGTCCTGGAAATCAGCTGATCAGCAATAAATCGACATCTCCGTGACCTTCAAGGAGATTTTGACATTAGGTTTTACCCGCTTTTATCACAAATCATTATAAAGAAATTGTCACACCCGGTGAACTCCTGAAACCCACATCCTACCTGAGAGTTTGGTAAGATATTCCATTCATTCGTTACCGTTCCCGTGGAGTAGAATTTCATCCATCAGCTTTCACTGTTGTCGTGCCAAACACAAAAATTGACAAATTATACGGACTGCCACGATAAGCGTTCCGTACTGCACATGTCCGATAAAATCCCTCCAGTCGTTACAGAATGTTGATTCCACAAAACCTGTTCGGTGGCCTACATTATCGTTCAATCGCTGATCATAAAGGCTGCGTTCATTCTCACCAGAACTGTAGGCCTATACACTTCGAAATCTGTGAAAGAATATCAATTTTCACGTTTCCTGTCGGATATCACACAAATTGATGCGTCCGCTGGAACACAGCACACTCCCTCGATTTCAGTCTACGTGTGACATGCAGGCGATGCATGATGCAGATCACATTATTCATCTCAGCGGATACCGAAATGGAACAAAGTTCCGTTATACACTGCAACAGAGAATGTTCTCCCGCTCAGAAAACACAAAATGGCTACTGAACACCAAAATTTCCCCGGATAATAAAGTCGTTCAAACCACAGCGCCATCTATTCGCTTTGGTGCAAGGGAGACAACTCGGACTAGACCAATTCGAAGATCATGTCCGCTATATTTAGCCTGAATGGGTATAGGGGTGATCGGGTTTTTTATGGCTTTTACTATGAGCTATGAGGTTGATCATGTAGAATACGATGGAAAAAATTTGAAAGTACCGCGTAGGCTTGTATATAGATCCATATAGATCCATATAGACCCATATACACTCATATACTGGGATATTGGTATGTATCAATCCATACGGGGTGGACATGTTGGAGCACTAGTGGCCCGATGGGGTAGAGTGAGGTCTTATTTTAAAGCTCTCGAGGAAATAAATAAATAAATAAATAAATAAATAAATAAAAATCAAAAAAATCGGCGAGTAGTAGACGAAGGGAAAATTGGAAAGTATTGACCATGCCCCAGAATACTTCATAGGCATATCACGGCCTTAAGGCCTATGTAAGATGTAATCTACATCACAGTTTAGTAGTATAAAAAGCGCAATTCACCTTGGCCCTTCCAAAGAAATAAAATCGGCTCTATTTTACAGGAGTATATACGCAGGTGACGTGGGTTGTCACGTCACTTCCGGGTTTTCACTAAACACTACCTCCAAACATACAAGAGTTGCAATGTTCAACCGCCGGGGTGTTTTCCCGCCCCAGCGCCCCGGCCGCAGCGCGCGCGCGTTCTCCGGAAGTGCGCGTCATTCCCGGTAGTGTGCGCGCGCGCGCGCGGACGCGGGTGAAAAGGTCAAAGGGTGACCTCCAGGTCAGACGGTCCAATGTCCAATGAGACAATGTTGCGGTATCGCTATAGTCAGAGCTTGAGCACAAAAAAAAAAAAGGGGGATTCTAGATGAACCTGGGAAAGATGGGCAGTTCCATGTGGACCAATCAGCGGTCGAGAAAAAGAGCCAATCAGCGGTCGAGAAAAAGAACCAATCAGCGATCGAACAATCAGCCCATCGAATTGGGGTATTCACGGTGTGCTTTCGCTGACGTCCGCGCCTACATCTGGGTTCTTGTACACCCGGGTAATGTTTTTCTGGACATGGATGGGTTACCTTTGGCTCCATTCTAGGCCACTGATTGGCTAATAGAACTTATAGTCATAATCTATACGTGTTGGACGAGTCTCTTCACTCACCGTATACACGTACCTCAATGAAATGCCCGCTCCAAACCTAGACCAAAAAACACGTACTTGGTCTGTAGGCTGATTTCATTGGCTCTCTATTTTTACTATAGTGCTCTTGCATTCTAACCTTGATTGGTTACCTAGCACTGATAGTCATAATCGATACGTGTTGGACGAGTCTCTTCACTCACCGTATACACGTACCTCAATGAAATGCCCGCTCCAAACCTAGACCAAAAACACGTACTTGGTCTGTGGGCTGATTTCATTGGCTCTCTATTTTTACTATAGTGCTCTTGCATTCTAAACTTGATGGGTTACATTTTGGTCCCATCCTACACCACTGATTTCAGTTTGACTGAATCTCCGCATTGGGCATTAATGCATCAGGAATAAAACACACAAGACAGGGTTTTTTGGTGAGATCTCATTTTTTTATTCATTGAACAACAACAACGTGAGAACAACCACGTGAAAACTCAAGCCCAGAACAAGGGGCTTGTCATTAACTGAAGCCCAGAACAAGGGGCTTGTCATTAACTGAAGCCCAGAACAAGGGGCTTGTCATTAACTGAAGCCCAGAACAAGGGGCTTGTCATTAACTGAAGCCCAGAACAGCGGGCGTATGTACATTGAAATAATTCAAGCCCAGAACGGGGCTTGTACATTGAAATGATGGGCGGCCCAGTCATAGACGAGTACATCGCGGTCCTCGGCCTGGGAGTACTCGTCAAACATCTGTACGATAGTAGATAAGGGTCTTCCCCGGCATCGATGGTACAGGTAAAACAAGCAATATTGTCCGCACACGCCACTGGTCAGGCTTTGCAACGTTTGACTGTTCCAACACCACGTCTCTGTGCCTTGATCCATGAAGTCTGTTAAATCGGGATGGAGGGGTGGCAGACCGTACGGGTCAAAGTATTCCCCCTGCTCTTCTGTCAAGTACACGGCCACCCAGTGTTCACCGGGTCGATCCATCGGGTCCGTGTTGAGAACGTAAGCAGCCGGATACATACGGTCTAATGGAAACACATCTCGGGCGAACACCCCTTGAAAGACCCTACGTGTCTCTGGGTCATTCTCCAGCACGGTGGTTATCTGGTCTGTATCCATGTTAGGTGGAGAAGTCACACAGGACGTTGCGCGCCTTGTCCACTTGAATGATGTTGTCAAACTCGGCGTAGCAGATCACATTGACGGTGGTCGCCAGGGCTCGTGCAAAGTGGATTTCCAACCGTAAATTGCCTTGCTTGGTCAGGGCCAGCTGATGGTCGTTCTCTAAGGTGGGGGTCAGATCGAAACAGAACAACGTGTATCCGTTCCCGTAGTCCTCCCGACTGATCATATTCCCTTCGTCCTGGTTTATTTGACCGGTGGCTGTAAACAGGCTCTGATAGGCTCGAATGAAATTCCTCCGCCCAAAGTTCGGGGTTAAGGCCGTGGCTGGCACCTGTTGTCCATCCACATGCAGGGCCACAAAATTGATGCCGAAATGTTTAAAGTCAAACGGATTCTCTGGGTAGGCTCCGCTGAAACTGGTATTTTCCACACAGGCCAGGATCAATCGCTTGGGTAGTTCCCCCAGGAACAGGTTTTCTTTGTTGGCGCCCATATTTCCAGCAGGCACAGAGAACACTTTGGTTTGCACACGTCGGATAGGGTACTGGGCTGGTTTTGTTTCCAAGGCTTTCATGTGTCCCAATTGAACGGCTGGATTCGGTTTCACTTTTCGGACATACAGGACTGCGTCTTGGATGACAATCTTATAGTCCGCTACATGCCCCTCTACGTTAGTGGCCATCAAGGCGAAGGTGGGAGGCGCCCGTATCAGTCGGATTTTGATGGGGATCTTGTTCAAGAGGTACCGGTCTTGCATGAACATGTCTGCATGCAGTCGACCCATCATATCCACCGAGGCACTGTTCGCAGTGAAAGCCTTCCGTTTGTTATATCCCCCATTGTCCGCCGTGTCCATGTGCTCGGCCGTGTCCCTGTAGAATAAAGCGGTTGTCAGCTGAGATTTTTTAGCCTCTCGGCCATACGACAACAGTGTCTCGATGTAGGCTCGATAGGGGTACGTGTTGGTGGAGTCACTGATGAGTTTGTCGCTGAGAAAAATATCCACCTGCTGAAACATCGAGTGCAGCCAGAGATTCGTCGGGCCCACCGTTGCTTGGTCAACGATTCTGGTGCCAGCTCCATTGACCACCTTGGCTTTCACATACAAGTATGTATGGGCTAAATCCACATAGGCCGTATCCGCATTACTGATGGTGAACTCGATGGGCCCGGTTTCGTTGATGCTGGAGAGCGGGAGATGCTCCACCCATAATCCTTGTTCGGCACTGGTTTGTGTGGGCGGTACGGTCCACAAATCAAATTCACTGTTGGTGGAGGGGCAGGACTCGGCGTGGATTAAGGCCATGTTTTAAGAAAAGATATCCCGGGTCTTCTTGGATGTGCGTCGTCGCTGGGTCGGTCGTCGACTGGTGCGTGATCTCGGTGGGGCAGCTCTTTTATTCCCTACGGTGCGTTGTGCTTTGGCCACCAAGACGCCTCCCGCTTCTTTGGCCCGTCGTTTCAAGGCTTGTCGGGGTGCCGTACCCCCAAGACATCACCGGCCACTTGCAGTCCACTGCGTACCGCTTGTTTGCCGATTGCTTTCACCCCACGCGTCACCAAGGGCAGGAACGTTTTCACAATGCTGCCGAGTATGTTCCCCAGTCCATGTCCTCGTTGCATGCGTGCACCGCTAAAGACCGGAAAGCCACCCCCGGCCTGTTGGGCATAATAGTCGGCATAGCTGCGTGCATCGCACTCGTAAGGTACTTTCATTATGCAAAGTGGGGAGCACGTGCTTGTCGAAAATGAAGTGTCAGCACCACTTTTCCTCGTTCGAATGCCACCGCTCGTCCCGTGTCATCTCTTATATCCACCGTGATCGTGTTGATATCGGTATGTCGTACGGGCAGGTACATGATATGGTTGAAACTGTGGGTGACTTGATCGCCATACGTCTTTTTAATGGGGACCACCCGTAACAGAGGTGTGTTGATATCGCCCACGATGTGGTTGTCCACCACGTCCGAGTAGACGTAGAGTCCGTACATACCCGACTTCATATCCATCGGCATCTCGCCATGGTGTTGGGTGGGACCAGCGAACGTCTGTAGATCGAAACCCAGCATTTGCTGTAGTGTAGGACTGAGTTTCACATTCACGGTATCGGTGAGGGTAAGCTGTGCCTTGTCGTTGTGTACGTTGACATCGAAGAACACGTTTCTCTTGAAGCGCAAGGCTATCAGGCGTGCTGCACTATCCGTCACCCCCCGTAGCGCCTTATCATGCATCAGTCTTGACAGCCCACCCATGAACTCTTTGGGGGTATCGTATTGGCCTTCGGACAGGGTGAGTCGGGTGTTTTTGCCTTCGTAGGTCACCTCGTACCACACTTCATTGGCTCGCACGTTGTACCACGAGTAAGGGTATTGGACATCCACGAGGGCACATTCCCAGCGTCCAGGTAAATGTAACGGTTGCGGTAACTGGGTGACGTACTTGGCCACGGTGTTGTCAGGAAACACATCCAGCGAACTGTTACTGGGTAGGGTCAGGTAAAACATGGCGACTGAGCTGTCCTGCTGCTGCTGTTGGTTTTAATAGGTCTTCCAGGCCTTGGGCGGTTGTGTGCGGCGTCGTGTTCGTCGCGGTGACTTGCTACGTGTCACGGCTCTGGAGATGTGGGGTGTCTTGATCAAGGGTGTTTTTTTATAGGCGCGAAAAGAAAGTGCCCGTTGTGGTGGTGTTTTGGGGGGTGACTCCGGTTCCCATTCGACTTCCCAAGAAGGTAGTGGGCCACTCGGTGATTGCTGGGTTTGCTGCATAAAGGCCCAGCGGTGGGGTTCCCCACCAATTCCTGTGGTACATGCATGTCTTTCAAGCCTTGAGCGAAGACCTCCCATCCTCGAGGATCGGTGTGCGATCTGCGTTGACGCATCAGATCATTCACTAAATCCGTCATGTGGGTGCCGGGACCACCTGATTCTGTACCAGGAGTTCGCCTTTATCATTCCAAGTCATGTTAGGATTCTGTTTCATCCGTTGTAATACCAGGCCAGCTTGTTTCTTGAACGAGGCAGGTACACTCTTCAGCACTTCGTCTTCCACCCACTGTGGGGCTGTGGGGGCTACCTCACCCGGCTGTTGGAGCGGTGCTGAGGTCAGCGGTCTGTCACGTGGTGGTGGTGGTGGTGGTGGTGGTGGTGGTGCTGTTGCTGGGGTAGACAGGGTTTTGTATTGGTCCATGAACGTCATGTACCGTTGAAGCGTCTCATTGTACCGTTGTACTTTCTCACTGTCGCTTAACCCCGGTCTCTGTAAGATCTGTTGCATCTCTCCATCGAGGCTGTTTATGGTCTTCACCGTAGGTGGGACAGGGTAGGGTGATTGGAGGTTTTGCAGGAACCGTGGTTCGACGAGGACCATTTTTTTCGTGTGGTTCATTGTCGGCCGAAGAGTCCACCCAATACTGGACCCAACACGGAAGCGGCCAACGGTGCTAAGATGGCCCCGAGAAAGCCGCCTTTCTGTAACACCTTTTTCTTTTGTGTTTGAGGGACCCGCTTGTGGACTAGGGTTCGGAGACCTGTCTTATGCTTGGCCAACTTGGTCTTCTGAGCCGGAGTCAGTGGTACGTTGCCTTTTAACAGGTTGTACCCGATCTCGCACAGACAGCGTACAAGGTCAGGGTCCGCACCGCGTACAATGGTTCGGACTAACTCGGGTGGGGCCGTCTTCAATACACGGAGCGTGGGAGCGTGCTTCCGTACTCGCGCAGACATCCTGTACAACTAATGCTAGAACCCACAACTCTGCCCTTTTTATCCACCTCACAGACAAAGTCAACCCTGCTGTGGTATTCATTCTTTTTATTATTCCCCATCATCAAACACACAGACCCCAGCTGGGGGCGCCACTGTGGGTGTGTTTACATTATTTTTGCATGTACACGTGGTGGGTCTCTCCGGGAAAGATGCCGGTCCGTAGTCGAAGGTGGTCGGGGGTGGCTTGCTTGAGGTCGAAGAGCATATACCCGTGCTGAGGGGTTGTGGCATCTTTAAAGGCTTCCAACGCAAACGGTGTGCGGCCGGGATACATCTGTCTCGCCAGGTGCAGCAGTTGAGTGGTATCTCTCGGGTTTTTGAAGACCACCAGGTAGTGGGCATTTAAGCTGATATTCCGATGTTCTTTGTTTTTACTGAACAGATTCTGCACAATGTAGATGATGCTGAGCCGTCGATGATGGCTGCCTTTGGTAAAGAGTTGGGTGACCCGTGCATCCGTCTCCGCCATGAGATCATCCACAACCACCAAGGTGTCGGGTTCCAAATCGGCCAGGTTGGGTAGGCCTTCCACGAACGTGATGTGGGGCATTGCTGCATACGCTTCCTGCCATTCTCCGTAACACCACACGACTCTGGCAATGGGTGGAATGATCATGCTGTCGGCGTGTTGAAGGAGCTTCCTGACGAAGTGCGTTTTGCCGGAGCCCGTCGGTCCTGCGATGACGCAGGTGAAGGGATGTTGCCACCGAGGGTCCATGGTTTGAGGTCTATCCGTTGTCGTGGTAACCCGCTCTTGTAAATTTCGTACGAGTGAACTGGAGTGGTGGTGGGTACAACGTCGGTCGTCGTTGTCTGTTCACGTTCAGAGATGGTGCTGGGGGTGGGTACAACTTGGGTGGTCGTCGTCGTTGTCGGTTCACTGTGAGGGATGAAATCCGGTGGGTCTTGAGACGTAGTAGGTGTACTTGGTGTAAGTGTAGAGCTCGACGTGGCTTGTACGCGGGGGGTGGTGGTGGTGGTGGTGGTGGTGACTGGGCTCGATACGACTGGTGCTCTCTGTAGACCCGTTTCACTGATGGCTGGTGTTCTCAGTTGGTTAAGTAACGTACTGACATAGGCTACGTCGTAAAACACACCTCCGTACAACACACTCAGCAGGGTTAGCAATAGCACCCCAAAGCCCACTTGCGCTTTGCGCGTTTCGCGAGACGCTGTCTTCGGAGGCAGCTGCTGTTGGTCCATAGCACTGGGGTCGGACGTGGAATGAAGGAGGACGGCAGTGGTGTCTGGCTTTATAGTCGTTTCACCTGGTTGGCCGCGACCCAGGAATTGAAGGAACTGGGCCAGCCTTGCCATTTGACGAAATGAAACAGTTTGCCACGTCGGCGTTCCGTTTTCAAAATCTGCTCCACCGTGTAGTAGTCTTGCTGTTTTTTTACAACAGGCTGTAATTCCGTGTCGTAAAACGTCCCCAGCAACGTTTCGCCTTGGAGATCTTCCAGTTCATAGACTCGCCGCTGTCGGGGTAGGCGCCGTTTAATCAGGAAGTGCTCATCGCTCCAGTTGGGCAAGTAACTTTTCTCGAACTTGCCCTTGACTTTGCTGATCCGTACAGGGTCCCCGACCTTGTACACCGCCTTCGTCGTTCGCTGCGATGGCCTGGGGTACAAGACACGCCGGACTTGGGCTTCATTGCGTTGGGTCACGGTAATGGGGCTCTCTCTATACTTCGATGATAGGCTCGATTGTAACCCCTCACCAGTTTCGGGAGAACATCGATGTACCGCCTTGTATTCTTATAGGTGAAATATTTATACATGCGGCCTTTGAATGTCCTGTTGAACCTCTCCACCACGGAAACCTTGGTCTCGTTGTACGTATGGAAGAAAAACACCTTCTGTTTCTTGAGAAAGGCTTGGAATGGTCTGTTGAGGAATTCCGTGCCTTCGTCGGTTTGCAAATACAAAGGTTTGCGCCCGGTCTTGAAGATGTCTTTGAACGCCGCTATGAGATTTGCCCCCGTTTTCGTCCGGATGGGTACCACCCACGCATACTTGGATAGGATATCGATGCACGTCAAGATATACCGATTCTCATCGTTGTGTTTAGCAAAGGCGCTCATATCCACCAAATCCGCTTGCCACTGGGCATCTATTCCTCCCACGATGACCCGGTTCCGTAGAAAATGGCGACGGACAGATCGATGTAAGGTATAGGTGTCTTGTCTTCTGAACCAATCTCGGACTTGGGCACGTTGTACCCCCTGGGGTTTGGCCGCTCGATAGAGAGCCGACAATGCACTATAGGCTGCCGGACTGTCGGGACTGTAGTATAAGTTATCCAACACCTTCTCTCAGCGCTTCATGGTGACAAAATGATGATGGACCCTGGCTCTATCGTTTATTTATAACGGGTATATCTTGGGCCTGAGTTTCTTTCTGATTTTCTTCGTGGACTTCCACAGTGGCCATGGTCAATGACCAGTCCAACTCGTCTGATGACCGCTTGATAAGCACTTCATCCCCATCCACCACGGCATCTTCCAATGCAGACCATAGATCAGGGTGAAGGGTAAAATGCACTGTACCTCCATCTAGCCGAGGCAATTGAGCAAAGAAAGGGCCGCGTCGGATGTACACATCGTGACACAAGTGGATGAGGTCGCCGTCCAGTTCACCAGACAACACCCGTTTGAATTTGGTCCAGCCCTCCCCGGACAGACGAATGTGAGCCGGGCACGGTTGTGTAGGGTCCGTGTCTCCCACCACCTCCTCCATGATATCGACCTTATCCGCATACACGTGCAGGAAAACCTCGAGGGTCAAGCTGAAATACGCCAGTACTATATGCTCCGTCATGGTCAGTACGTGAATGGTACCAGATTTCACTGTCTCGTATTTATAGGGAGAACCCCGTGAGATCAAAGGATCAGGTGGTCATGTCATTGGGCTGACTGAGTCTAGCGGGGTAATCAATGGCATCGTCGTCTGGTTCATGTAGTTGTTCATGGGGTTCAGCCATTGGCCCCGCGGCTTCATCACGGATTTTTTCTTCTTCTTCATCGTTCTGGCCCGTCATGTGTGTGTGGGTGGCTTCATGAGGTGACCCTGTCATTCCAGCCTCTGCGCATTCTATACATATAGCATTTTCTCCATCCGCTTTTTTTTCATTAGGTTCATCTAGTGCGTGTTCGATAGCATGAGCCCATGCCAATTGGTGGGGTGATCGATCGTCGGGTATAAATAACTGGTCCACCAGAGGGCCTATTTTCTCCAAGGCTGACCACAGAGGGAGTTAGGAGGAAACTTCGAGCCGGCTCTTGGTAGCGTCCCACCCGTGGGTAGAGCGCAGTATGGTATACGTAGTTGGCCTTGTCCAGGTGGATCAGGTGTCCGTCTAACTCTCCGCTCAACACCCGTTTAAGCTTAGTCCACCCATCACGCTGTAGTGTCACCGTATTCGATAAAGTCTCAGGGGACGCCCTCCAATCCCCGCCACTATCTTCCACCAGAGTCACATAATCTTCATAAACGTATAATCCCACCTGGTAAGGTGTAAAGGGGAGGATGGCTCGTAGGACGGATGACATGCTTGGTCCAAATGTCGAACGGTGAATGACACACACTCTGTCTGACCCTGGTATTTATAGTGTCAATACCACAGCGCCAGGGTGAATAGGGCACAGACCAGTATGAGGCCAACCAGCCGGTGCTGGTTGCGGCGTGAGCGCTCGTGGTCCATAGCCCGAGCATCAAGGATGGCTGTCATAGTCCAGTAGTGGTGAGTGATGGCACACCTCTCCATCGAGTGCACTCTGTCGAGGACCGCTTCTGTGAACTCGTTCAGGATCTGGCGTCGCCCCTCGTTGCCGTCGCCATCTGCAAACATGGACCGGACCACTGCTCGGTAACCCGTGAATGAATTCACCACGGTGGCATACTGTAAAATGCGAGTCGCATGGGGCTGGATCTCCGCCATGGCTCTGTAGAAATGAAGGTGTGGGATCCAGAGGGATGTGTTTTATAGACCAGATGTAGCTCTACGGGTGTAGTCCGTGATACGTACTATTCTGATGGGTTAGTCCAAAAAAGGGAGCAACAACAACAACAACAACAACACAGATTACAGATCAATCCTTTTGTTATGCGTGAACAACATAGAAATGCATGTACTGACCTGTCTGTGGGAGGTTTCCCACAATGGCGTTCACCTTCGCGTCTTTTCGTGTACGTCCGTGTCTTTTCGTTAAAGTCCGTGTATCTTCGGTAAAGTCCGTAGGCATTGGGCAATGCCATCATCTCGCGGCCATCTTGTACCCACCTCCCACACATCTATATATAGAGCGATAGATATCTTGATTATCATGATTTGTGAACATTGGCGGCCAATCTTGTACCCACCTCCCACATCTCAGTCACACTCGCGGCCATCTTGTACCCACCTCCCACACATCTATATATAGAGCGATAGATATCTTGATTATCATGATTTGTGAACATTGGCGGCCATCTTGTACCCACCTCCCACATCTCACTCACACTCGCGGCCATCTTGTACCCACCTCCCACATCTCACTCACACTCGCGGCCATCTTGTACCCACCTCCCACATCTCACTCACACTCGCGGCCATCTTGTACCCACCTCCCACATCTCACTCACACTGGCGGCCATCTTGTACCCACCTCCCACCAAATCACACTCGCGGCCATCTTGTACCCACCTCCCACATCTCACTCACACTGGCGGCCATCTTGTACCCACCTCCCACATCTTCCACTCACTGGCGGCCATCTTGTACAACATTGGCGGCCATCTTGTACCCACCTCCCAGATCTCACTCACACTCGCGGCCATCTTGTACCCACCTCCCACATCATGACACTCGCGGCCATCTTGTACCCACCTCCCACATCTTGCACTCACTCACACTCGCGGCCATCTTGTACCCACCTCCCACACATCTATATATAGAGCGATAGATATCTTGATTATCATGATTTGTGAACATTGGCGGCCATCTTGTACCCACCTCCCACATCTCACTCGCACTCGCGGCCATCTTGTACCCACCTCCCACATCATGACACTCGCGGCCATCTTGTACCCACCTCCCACATCTTGCACTCACTCACACTCGCGGCCATTGTACCCACCTCCCACATGGCGGCCATCTTGTACCCACCTCCCACATGGCGGCCAATCCCACATGGCGGCCATCTTGTACCCACCTCCCACATGGCGGCCATCTTGTACCCACCTCCCACATGGCGGCCATCTTGTACCCACCTCCCACACATCACGCATGCGCACACCGCCCCATTTTACACACTTATGACGTCACACCAGGTTCTGCGCATGCGCAGTGAGGCGCTATCTCATCAATTTGCGTTATGTATACTACTAAGGTATTTCTGGGTGTGGCCCAGTTTGCTGGAGCTCGGGTTCCCACTCCAAAGAATGTTATATGCTTTTTAAAGCCAGAATGATTCTTCGATGAACATTTTATATGTAGTTAACTGAAAATTGATAATAGCTGAGGGAATCCAATGAAAAGTTCGATGTAATTGTATTTTGAACGAAACGGTCTTACTTTCATTTCAGCCACGAAAGCGCTACAGGGTTCTATCGGGTATCAGTGTATTTTATAGCCAAGATTTTGTGTGATACAATACCTATACGATCTATTCCCGTGGGATCGTTTGCCATCATCACTTACTGTATGATGGGTGAGTATATAAACGATCTTTCATCTGATCATCTCTTAAAGGCAAATTTTCAAGTTGTTACCATTACTGTTCAAACAAAGATACAATTACAGTTTTAATCGTGAGAACTAGTGAAAGAGGAACAGTATAGCTGTTTCCAATAGATATTACGATTTCGTCTTTCTCGTGTGGAAATTTATCCAGTTATTACGTTTCTGTAATTTATCGTCCACGCTGCTTTAAGAAATATACTCATTTCAGTTCGTACATTGTGTTCCACAATATTGAAATATTCATCACTATAAAGAGCTGTATTCTCATTTTCTTCAAGGTTTGAAGCCCTATTTCACTAACTTCTGCGTCTACTTCCTGACTTTGTTCATGTCATCCATGGCCGCGTGCGCAGTCGCTTTTATCATCAGTGCAAGTACAAGGAAAATGGCCATAGCTAATTTATTGTTAGCCCTATCCTACGTATTCATGATGGTAGGTGTATATGTCATTGTTTATGTTATTAAAATAACTGCAAGGTGGTCATACTTTGACATAACTTTTGCTTTAAATACCACTAACTATTAGCCTTTTAGTATAACTCTGGCAAACGTATAAGGCTCGTTTTGGGTCGGTATTTCGGCTCTTTATCTTGCCATCATCAAGAGTGATGTTAATGAAGTTAATGTATGAGGCGTTATACCCCGTTTAGTTTGATACGGTACACTATATAAAGTAGATTAATAAAACATCTGTCTATGGACTGAACAGTACATATACTTTGAAATTATTGGACACCGGTCCATCTTTCGTGTAAGTGTTGCGGAACAATCTAAAAGACTATTCTGGGTACAACAATGAGTCTAGACGGATGAATTTTCATTAATACAAAACTTAAGGATAGCTAAAGTTTACTAGTTCGAATTGTCTCCTACCAAGGTATACCATCAAAGTTGAAACAAGACCAACAGTTTTCATGAAATTTCAATTGAAAAATGGACGCTATTGTTTTCATTTTAATTTTTTTAAATTGGAATATTTTCTACACAGTAGCAGCGCCAGTTATACAAATCATATAGTTGGAATCCCTCTACGATGTATGCTTTCATAAAATATATAGTTTATTATGGTTATCTTGTATATTTATTGATACAGACGATAAATTGTCATGGAGTATGAGGCGCCGTTTGTCACTTTCTGATTTAATTTATTTATGTATATATATTTGGTATTTATCAGCCGGATATATAAATCCGTTAAATATGGATATGAAATAAACACTGAGTTTAGTAAAATTTAAATCCTATATCAGCGAGAATAATACGTGAAAGATTTATAAATACGTATTTGAAACTATATGAGATATATATATATCTAGTTATGTTATTTTTTTGGATATAAATATCTTCAATATATATATATATCCTCGATCAACGATCGCTTATTTATATATCCGACGTAACGTATCTTGCTGATATATAAATATTTCAAAATCTGTTGTTGGAGATATATATACTGTCATCGTCAAAGTTCTGATTTATAAATCCTTAACTGAGAAAGTATTGGATATATATATCCGAAGTAAAATATGCTAATGAGTAACTGGTGACGTCATCGATTTTGCTGTGGTTTTAGAAATGACCAGGGCAAGAAATGTCAAGGTGTGGAAATTTATGGTCCACTGACAGGAAGTTTATGTTTATCCGCCGGGGGAAATGTTTGAACAAAATCTTGATTGTCATATAGTAGATATAGTGAACATGAGTCTCCACCGGCGTTAGTTATCATCAAAGACGGTGCGGCGTTTGCAGTAAACCCTCTAATAATTCAATCGTAAGAAGTGAAATATCTCACCAAAATGTCTCGGCGTGATAAAATTATTAGAACAGCAAGTTGACAAAATGACCAGAAACCATGCAGATGAACTATTATTTCTTGATTATTTCAATGAGTCTAGAGGATTAACAAATTTATTAGACGGCTGATTTGAATTTTGTTCATGAAATTAAAGGTTATTGTATTTGGTGATTGAATTATTATAGGATTTTATCTACCCTAGTAAACTCCTTCTGCTGTTAGCCTTGTACGTTCATGCATGGATTTTCTATCCGCATGTTTTATGAAACGTAACTTAAACTTCTCTTCATGTATAGATTATAATCTGTAAATATTCAATCAGGAGCCTCGACCTAATCGATTTTCTTCTCAAATGACTTTTGGCTGTTTTGGTTTTTGGTTGTATACAATTTAACAGGATTTTTCGATATATGTAAAGGTGCCATAATGATATAAAATTAGAAAACTGCTACTAATTAAAATATATGAGAAGGCCAAAACAAATTTCGACATTTTGTCGCCCGACTATTACGGTAGGCCCCCTACGTCATATTGACTGAACTGATATTGCGGTAGGCTTATATCCTTATTGTTGTCTGTGCTAATGACACAAACAAAAACGTAACAGGGGTTTTTTTTTCTCAGGTAAAAGCCATGCTATCTTTATATCATCTTGGCCTTTTCAAAAAGTCGAAAAACCACAATTTAAAAAAAATGAACTTTTAGTTTTCTCTTATGTTTGATTTATGTCAAAGTGAAAAATCAAACACCAAATAAGCAGAACTTGCCACTTCTATATTTCAATTTCCGAAATTACCGAAAACGAAAATCAAAAGTAAATATAATTATTTCTTTATAAAAAATTAGACAGCATGATTTATCTGAAATCGTTCTATCTTCGTTTTACCTGTAGTAAAATATCATTGGATTAAACTTGTTGATTGCATCATGGGAGCATAGAATTTATTATTACTCAATGACGGGAGTACAAGGACTGACTAAAGAAATTTCCCCTATAACATTGATAGATGGTTCACATATTAGTGCCTGTTTACAACACAGCGGGGCTCTGTGGAAAGACCACACATGACACATGCCAGCGCAGTAAAGATAAGACTTTGAGAGCTTCGGGTGACATCAGCGGTTTGGGGGTAATACGTATCGCAGCTCATTAGCATGTTTCACTAGGATATATATATCCACAACTTTCTCAGTTCAAGATTTATATATCAGAACTTTGGCGATGACAGGATATATATATCTCCAACAACACAATTTGAAATATATATATATCAGCAAGATACGTTTCGTCGGATATATAATCACGTGATCGTTGATCGAGGATATTGAATAAATTTATATCCAAAAAAAAAACGTAACTAGAGATATATGTATATAGCAAACTAAAATAGTTATTTATAAATATTTCACGCATTATTTTCGCTGATATAGGATTTAAATTTTACTAAAACCAGTGTTTATTTCACCTTCATGTTTAACGGATTTATATATCTGGCTGATAAATACCAGATATTAATAAATAAATAGATTAAGTCAGAAAGTGACAAACGGCGCCTCATAATGGAGGTGCAAAAACTGCCTCTAAGGGGATAGCTATCCTTAAACGAAAGATTGAGTGAGGATTTAACGTCGCTTTCAACATTGTTTTAGTCATATCGCGACGAACCAACTTAACGAAAGAGCGACCTATCCATCCCAATATAGGTAGAATACGGCTACCCACTACGGCTACTTCTACGGCTCTCCACTATTCTGTGATGATGTTGAATGTAATAAAAAAATTTATCACTATGCTTGAAATTCTCGAGAAAGGGCTTAACGTGAAAAATCTTGCGATGATGGAGTTACTGTGGTAACTGTATGTATTCTGATCTTATTTTTCAGCTGTTTAGTGGACTGTTGGTAAACTTGGAATCGATGGGAGCGGGTCTGAAATGGGCCCGACGACTCAGTATATTCAGTTATGGCCTCGACGTAAGTTTTTTTTAATGGCGCTTTGTAACTCATCATGAGTACAGCTCTCCTATATATGATATTACAGTATTGATGTTTCTGTATCAGGCTGTTACTGACCAAGCTCCAGTCTATCATTTACATTGCCATTATATCCATGCCCTGGTCATCTTGTGTGTCCATCGAAATAATTGTAAAACAGAGTACTGTAAAACAGAGTACTGTAAAATAGAGCATATGGTGAATCAGTTCGTGAGAGGATTGGAGGAGTATAGTGCT